>JAUTBX010193375.1:0-14920 GCA_032361465.1 Lepetodrilus tevnianus
AATAGTTGCCGACAATTTCAGGTCTTCATTAATTTTATGTGCATATATACATAGTTGCTACATATTGCCCAATATCTGTTTTTTTTCATCTCCTCCGTATATTGCAAACAAATACAAAAACATCATTATCCCTTCACAATTTTCCGGTAAAGTGCGCCCAAACTGAAAAAGCCGAGACGAGAGAGCGCGAGACTTTGCTTCCCTATATCAGATTAGAAACGTACTGTTATGAGGAGTTTCATATATCCTTTAACCCTCTCCCTGCTGGATTAGGCACATTCAGCTCTTAAGGGCATCTCCAGTTGCCTTCAGCATGGAAAGGGTTAAATATACTATGTAACGGTATCGCAATATCGGATTAATAATACTACAGTAGTGTTGAATTCGGACCATGTGTGTAAGCTTCTCTTTTCATCCAGGCTATGATACATATTATCAGATGTCACTGTCAGTGCAGAGTTATTGAACCAATCGGAGTATTAATTGCAACATTACTATGCGGCCTAGCTGTCGGACCATAATAATTTTGCTATATTTAGACGATATGATATTGACTTTTTCATGACAGACGGGATGCCAATCAATTCTTTCAACTCCTGCATGTATGTGTATTGATAATGGAAGAATTGCTTCTAATTATGAGAACAATACGATTCGTCAACTGATTGTTATTTGTGGATAATCAATCTCATGACATGCAGTTTTATTCCTGCATTTCTCTGTTTGTTAACCCTCTCCCTGCTGATTTGGCACCGACACAGCCCTTTAACCCTAACCATGCTAAAGGCAACCAGAAATGCCCTAAATAACGGTAACTGTGCCTAATCCAGCAGAGAGAGGGTTAAGGCGTCTCCGGTTGCCACCAGCAGGGAGAGTGTTGAACAAATCGAATAATGTTACAAAAGCGTGATGGTCTCTTCGATGTTAATAATTATGAGAACCTGCAGTGTTTGACACCTGCATATTTGCACACAACAAGGATCGTGTATAGTTTACATGGATAATAGACTTCTGACAAGTTATATTATGAGGCATTACATAATGTCGGAAGTATATAAGTAGCTCCAGCTGATTGGCAACCAATGAAATATCATTTATTATTAGCCAGCCAATCGGCACGGCAGGTTGACTCTCCATCTTCTAACCCACATGGTGCATAATTGAGGATACGGTATATATATATATATATTTCATCGTCTGTCCATTATGTGTGGAAATGATAATTGACTTTCTTGGTGTCTAGTTTGTGTGGGCTCCAGACTAACATTTTGAGTTACTTGCCGCAGAGCTAGTCAGGGCAAGTTCCAATGGCCTCAAAGGTGCTAAATGTTAAAAATGAGGTTGCCCGCAGTGCAATTAACTTGCCTCTGTATGTTTGGCATATGTTAGTCCAGAGCCCTGAGTATCATATGTCAGCTTACGGTATTTGCATTCCGTAGCTTTGACCAGGCAAGGACTTTGCTTTGGGATATTTGTATCTTCAGATAATGTGTGTGTGTGCGTGTGCGTGCATGTGTCCACTTCAGCTGCAGGGGTGTTTTTTTCTTTAATATTTAACCCCCTCTCTGCTAGAGGCAACTGTAAATGCTCATTTAATGCAATGCTTTCTATAGTCCAGCCAGAAAAGGTTTTAACAGGAGGAAAGACAGGTGCTGTCATCATTGTATCGGCCACAAAGTAGATCTACACATGGTTTCCAAACATGAAGATGGTGATGACCCAATTTGTCACAGCTCATTTCTGGGTATTAAGCACAGCGGCCGCCAGCCTCACTCCCAAGAACAACAGATACTTCTTCATAAAATTCTAAGTTTTTATTTCAGGTTGATTGAAGATAGACAATAACACATTGACATCGTTTGTTGCAAATTCTCTACTGATACTATACACCAGCCGATTTCTCGGTGTCAGGCTTATGATAGCCACTGAAGGGACATATACAATGTGATTTTAACCTCTCACCGCGGAATTCAATATTAAAATTTTACTTTGCAGTTAACACTTGACAGCAGTTCCTATGATGTACAAAAGGGTCATCTTGACCTTGTTTACAAAGGTCAAGGTTACTGACCTTGATGACGTCAGCTCGCTGGACCCAAGCAGGCAGCCGGAGCGAAAGTGCCGAAATCGACCCACAGAAACATGAATAAAATGACCGAAAGTTGACCCCTTGTAGATAATTTTGAAATGTTTTCTATGTAGGAAGATTAGATGGTGCAACGACAGTCTCAAACCGGCTCAATCTGCTCGGGACCAGTTTCAGAACGTCACCTCAGCCTGGCTGATTGATGGCAAAGTCAGAAATCAGTACAATTGAACATTAAAATCGTTGGCTTTACACATATAATATATGGACCATAACAACCATCTTCTTAGTTCAAAGTTATACACTCATGCAAATGATCGTCTTCATAACACTGAAATAAATAAATAAATAATAAATAAACTGAAAGAGGAGGGATGTATACATTGAGTCCCCTGTATGTGGACACTGCACCCCCATCACAAGTACTAGGCTAGATGCATGGTAATTAACCCTTTGAGGAGCATTACACACAGAACCTGGCTGGTTAACTCTTGCGTCCACACAGTCAGATTCTGTCTGCAACACTGCTTTACGTGCAAAGCACATTACCGCCTCTTTCAAAGCTCCAGAAAAGTCAGATCTGTAGCACACCAAGGGTTAACAGCATATGAATACAAATTCTCAGCACGATTCACTAAGATATTCCCCCCCACTCCCTCCCCTGCCCTCCCTTCCCATAAATTCCCCTAGCTAAAAGTAGTCCCTACCCCACCCTACTGATGTGGCTCACATATACGTACGTGAACAGGCCTCCAAGCAAGGAAAAGCAAACAGGCCAGTGAGAGTTCAGTACACGATTTATACCCTTTTCCTACACTTCGGTACCAGCCAGTGGTACAGTCGATCAGACTACTAGCAGGTCAACAGGATTGAACAGTCACCATCACAAGCTGTAAACAGTTGTTCAGACAACGTCATATCCTATGGGGGAGCAACACACTGTTCTCCCAACAACTAGTTTTACTTGAAAATAGTCCAATGAAATGTGTCAGAAAAATAAGCCTGTCACGGCAGGTTTTTCCCCTGTGTTAACAGGAAAACCAACACTTTTTTAATAAGTAAGTTCCCCTTTTTCCCCCTCTTTAGCTCTTCCATTAAACACACAAGTTAATTGTCACAAATGAATTAATACACACGCGAGCCAGGTTTTGTTTTCCGGCCACATGTATTGAGATGAAATACATGTCACACAACATGAAACAAGTTGAATTGTGATCACAATGTTTACTGATGCAAATACATGCAATGCTCGTTCAACTAGCACAGACACAGTCATTACAAATACAGTAATGTACAATAATGTGCAAAAATTCACCTTTACAACTTGCGTCATAGGCATACGATACAGAAGACGTGCTGTATGCGGCGTCATAGTTTATACATGGTAATCATCACATAATACATTATAATAAATTACCTACAGTTCCCGCACAAAATAACGTCAATGTATCAACATGTTCATGCCAGATAGTGTTCTGGTCAAAGACAATAAAGAAATTGTTTTGTAATATAATGGGTGCTTCAGTATACGTCAGTGTAAGAGTTAAACTGGATAACCTTGTGCATAGCCTAATTCAGAGTACGTCTTGCTACAGAATTTCGCTTCACTGAGTGTCAGTGATCAAACAGAACTGACTGTGTGTCCAGGTACGAGTCTACGCAAATTTTCTCGTCAGTTCTACAAGGTATCTAAAATATAAACTGTAAATAGGCCATAACCAAGTGATACGCAGTTGACCCCTTAAAAACCCATACACTGACCATACAGTAGACACGAACATGGATCATGTGACAGAATAGAGCAAATGCGATTGGTCGATTCTGTCCATGATTATTATAGCAATATGGACAAGAAGAGCTCATAAAATGTTCCAGCTAAAAGCACTGACAAAAGCCAATTTCACAAGTATAAAGCTTGCTCCCCGACGAAAGAAAAACACCATCTTAGGGGAAAATATTTGTTTGTTGAGCTCAAAGTAATGATCTCTTTAATATTTAAGGGCATAATCAGTAGGAATATATCTCTACCCATAGAACACGCGCACACTGAGATTCTTATAATAGCCGGGATGATGGTGTCCTCCACGGCTAGCCACACAACGGCTCGGCTCATTGGCTGGGTTGACCAGGTCCTGAAGGTCATATCTGCTCAGTTCACGGACAGTGGACTGGAATACTTGATATCTGCTCTCTGCGCATCTGCCAGTAGAAGCAGACGCCAGCCTTGTGCAAGAATCACAGTAAGGTCCCTGAACTGACGACAACAGTGAAAACAAAGCAAGGGAGGATACGCGTTGAGCTCCAGACTCCAGCCTCGTATATGTACCTAACCGAACAACGAAGCTCGGCGCCAAAGGTTTTGAGGCATGGATATGTTGGGCTAACATTTCGGATGTCCGTATATCGACATCGCATTTGTAATATTATGAGATGTTGAGAATATTCATTCACACACACAAGACTTCAACTCAAAAAGAAAACAAAAAAATCTCTATAATCCATCTTGTCGCTAAAACTAAGTTTTCCTAGTGGTACACATTTTAACACTATCTATGATTGAGATATATATAGCCAGTGCTTTCAATCCTAGTCTTTTTTTGCTGTGAGATATATATATATATATATAAATAAGAAACATTGTGATCCAAGCACATGGATAACATACATGGTATTAATTTATAGGTTACTGCGACATTTCAGAGAATGTTAAGTGAAAGTATTTGTGGTTTGTCAAATATAATGCATTACAAGGCTACACAGTTTAATGAAAGTTCATTTCAATATATCATGATAACTTTGTTCATCCTGAGTCAGATGATGTAGTCTATAAATAAATAAATATGCAGGAGGAATTGAATGACTTGTCATTCATTATGCATTGCTTGACTTGTCATTCATTATGCATTGCTTGACTTGTCATTCATTATGCATTGCTTGACTAGTCATGGAAAAATATTTGCACTTGGCCCGAAATTGGACAAAACAAAAAAATGAGCAATTGTAGCAAAATATTAAATCACTGTCCAAGAATTTGCCTTTCATATTCACAAATGTTATAAAGAAAAGTTTGATGTATCTAAATATATATTTAATAATTTAATCCTTGAGCAAATGTGACTTTATATGAATATTTACTTTGGAGTGGCATATGTCTAACTGATCCATAAGCTGCCACTATTCCAACTGTATAAAGGCCTGAAGCAGAAATAAATTATTAAATATTTCGATCCACAACTCAATTTAAATTTATTTATCCATGCATTCTTCTTCAATGGATATTTTTACTGTAAATTTTAATACAGGCAACTTGAAAAAGATGTTAGTATCTTGAAACTAGCAAATCAAACAACAGTGGCATGCTTAGCGCACTCCATTCATACAAAGGGAGACGATCTCGTGTACATGTGCGCAAGCGCATCGTACATCTTACCGGGCGCTGCCCAGTCTTAGCCCATTGCACAGTCAACGGCCATGTTTAAAAAAACCACAAGTTTTCGGTAGGACGAACAGACGGACGTCAGTTCCAAGTTTCGGGGACAGGCATCGAGAGACTAGATACAGATACGCACTCGCACAATCAAGAACCATGGTAAACGAGACAGAAATACAAACTGAACTTGCATTCAAGACGATACGCCAAGGCTGCGACATCCCCTCCAAAGGGAGACAATCACGTTACATGGCAACACTGACCAGCAAGGGACTTGGAGCATATAGTGTGGTCCCAGAATGCGTTTCCCACGAGGAAACACGTACCTAGGATGATTAACTCTTCTATAGTCCAGTCGGTAGCGAAAAGCAAAAAAAATACTAGGCATAATAAGGACTGTCCGAACGAACCGCTCTGGGAACGTACGTGGTTAATCGGTACTGCTCTCTACCATCTACAGTGGGCACGGGCTTGGCATATAGCTCCTATATTAAGTGACCGCCTAACCGTTCACGCTGTCGCGGCTGAATGAACACGCACACAAGTGGCCGGCGGGTTTAAGCGTGAAGCGTAGCTCTACACAAGACCTTGGTCCTGCTGCGAATACGCACATACATACACACATATACATGTGAAAGTGTAAATAGAGTTGTCTCCTCTTTGCTCCATTGTAAGACACATGCTGGTCGCTACACCGTGACACGGCGACCAGTGAAGACCGGCCAGCTTTTGAATTGTAGTACACGTGTAGCTAAACAGACCAGGTCAGAGAAGTCATCTGGTATCATCTTGAGCTCCATCAGGTTGTTGTTGTTGTTGTTGTTGTTGTTGTTGTTGTTGTTTTCTTTTTTTAGAGTTTATGCTTCGGCTTCTCTGAATCACAATGCCCAAATAAACAAATTAAGCTTAGTCCGGTTGGTCAGTGACCACGGTATCACCATGACAACCACATTATCACCATGACAACATTGACGGTCTGCTCAGCCGGCAGACCGCTACAGCTCAACACAGAAATTGCACACAATATTTTTTTGTAAACAGGACTTGGTTTGTCGCGTGTCCCTAGAGATCCAGTGTTCCAACGTCCTGTACGTAAAGAAGAGTCCGAATACAGACGGCGACCGACACACAGACACATATGTAGATGCAGCTCTGTCTGGTCTTGTCTGCCTGTCCACTCGTCCGTCCGTCCGTCCGTCCATTCGTCTGCATGTTCTCGGTGGTTGGCAGCCACCGTTAGCCAAGGTTTCTCTCTCTGCCCTACATCGTTTTTTCTTTCTTCTCGGTTTTTTCCGCTGCCTAGTACAATCCACATCCGCGCAGATTGTTGGCAATGATTACATCCGTGACGGCGTCGAACACAAACTGAATGTTGTTGGTATCAGTGGCGCAGGTTTGATGGCAGTAGATTTCCTTGGTGGAGCTCTTATTCTTGGCTTCAAACTGCGCCTGTATATAGGCAGCTGCCTCCTCGTATGTTTGCTTGCCTGGAAACAGACAAAACATTCTTTAATACAAAGTGGGTGGATTAAAAAACAGGGATCTTCTGTGCGGAACGGAGTAAGTCTTAAGATAACCTTTGAACTTCGACCTTAGTAATTGTGTGGTGAATGGTTATGGTGTGGAGTGAATGTTACCTTAACCCTCTTTAGGGCATATCTGGTTGCCTCCAGCATGGAGAAGGTTAAGAGTTACAGGAAAGCAGAGATAAATTGCCAAAGATATTGTCAGATATTGTAGTAGATATTGTGGTAGATGTTATCAGACTAATAATACACTGGGGTGTTTGGTAACAAAGTACTGTGATGAACTGAAGATTTTCTATGTAATATTTTGTACAAATTGATTGAGTTTAGACCTTGTGAACTTCATTGCATTGTTAAATTAATTCATGATTGCAAAATAATCCTTAACAAATGGTGGTGGTCTGCTTATTATCCTTATTCTATGATTTTAGTTTACGCATTTTGGAAGAGAAATCATGGAGAAAACAGTTAATTGTTATCCATTCCTGCAACATTATTGTTTAATATGCATACAGAGTTATATCGAGGGTATACTGTATACTTATGTGTTTATGAGACATTATCCAAACCATAATACCGGTAATTAGAAACTGTTTCAGATTTTCAAAGGGAAGTGAGTGAGTGAATATGGAGTTTAACGTCTCTGCGGGAATCTTTGACCCATTTGCGACGATTAAAAGGGAAGAAAACGACTTAAATTTAATTTTCTTGATAAATAATACGGATGGATTAATTAATCTAAAATTGCTGTCCACAATATGTAAGAGCTGGTCCAATATACAGCAAAAATACAGATCACAAAACTATTCCTTTTCACTACTGAATATTAAAATAACCTAACTCTGACCATGCTAAAATGTATTTAAATGTGCTCCTACATACTAACTGCTGCCATGCAGTTCAGGAAAACCATCCATAACGTCATTTCCTGACATTTATACCCTCCATTAACAATATTCCACACAATCTGTTTATGAAAAGCCACTACCTTCTATAGATGTCTATATTTAGATCTCCAGAATGGCTGATAATTTATGCATATTATTAATGACAGTTCTGAGTAGGAGATGGCAATTCTTCCTGGTGGAATGTCTTTACTACACCCTAAAGATTCAACAATGTCTCAAATGCCGAAATTTCTGCAAATATCCTTTGTGATATCGGCCGGCATATGTCGGGCAGCAACATGCCATACCACTTATTGATCTTGTAGAGAGCGGCAGAGAGCCTCCATTTTCTATTCCTGCATAAATAATTAGATCTACCAAGGGCAAACAACTCTTGCCACACTGTAGGTTCCAACGGTCTAATTAATGCTGTAGCCATACTGGCAAGCATTCATCGACTTAACAGAAAGGAATACGACCTATCTTTATCCATGGATTTGCCCTGTTTTAAGTAATATGTACGTCAGCACAGATTTGCTTTACCTTTAGAAAGCACAATGCATGAAACAACGTATATTTTGTTGACCTTGGTACCTTGTTTTGTTGGGGTTTCATTTGGACATCTACATGTCTGAATAAGTCATACTAGTGTTCAGACATGTCAGATCCATATTCAGATATGTTTCATGTACTTGAAATATTTTATCTTGCATTGCAGTTGAAGATTCATTTAATTCATGCAAAAACATACTGCATGGATACTATCTGGACACTAGTTGCTTCAAATTTCTAAAGAAATGGTTGGATATGGAAGAAAGAGTGTCAAAAATACAAATTTGAAGATGCATTTGACAAGTTTTGGTTTTCAGGATTCCCATAATATGCTGAATTTAATTATTTTTCAAACTGACATTTTATATATAGTTTGATGCATAGATGTCCGGAATGTTAATAAATAAATAAAATGTAATGCATCTGTAGTCAGCACAATATCCATACTTACCTGAGATGTGTTTTGCAATCAAAACATTTTATATCACAAAGTAGAACTACAATCAAATCTTTACTAACCAGTATATTCAGCAAAGCATATCGTTAGAGTAGATTTTCTGATTTTCTCTTCAAACAAATCTTTCTTGTTGAGGAAGAGTATGATAGATGTATCAGTGAACCATTTGTTGTTGCAGATAGAGTCAAACAACTTCAAGCTCTCTTGCATTCGGTTCTGAAAACAGGAAAACAATGTAAAGAACTCAATTTATTCTCAACAACACATTCTCAAATTGATATGCACATAAACATATTCATTTTATTCTTTTCTTTATTATTAACTAGACATAAATAAGTTTATATTAATAAATCAATATATTTAGTACAATACCTTTATGAATAATTCAACATTATCCATTATTAATAAAAAGTATATATTATTTCAATACATTTTATACTACCATAATAGCAGGAAATCTTTGTAGATTTATTTTTGGTGACTAAAATTTACAATGTAACAATTAATTGAAATCCATTCTCAAAGATGTAATTCATGTTCAGTGTTCGAAATTACTGCTGGCCCGCTGGCCCGGCCATTTCTCTCAATGCTAAAGGTATCCTAAGAGCCAGTAGAAATTCATGTTTTTTGTAAACATTTGTTATTTGTATCATTATTCGAGCCAGTAGTTTTTCAACGGTAATTTCTAACACTGTGAATCATGTAGGAACCAAAATATCTCAATTAAACGCATTGTGTTTTGCAATATTATGATGCATTGTCCAACTCACAGTTGTTTCATCTTCATGTAAGACTTGATCATATTCACTCATGGCTACACAAAATATAATGGCTGTTACATCTTCAAAACAGTGGATCCATTTCTTCCTTTCTGACCTTTGACCGCCCACATCAAACAATCTGAAAATATCAACCAATCAGCATGAGGCAGTTGACTTAGTAAAAAATGTAAGAAATCTGAGATAACTTAAATTATTGCTTCTGACAGGGATTGATTGGTTGAATCTGTTTGTGTTTTTCATCATAATTTGTACATGTATTTATTATTATTTATTAAATTGGGTTTTAGAGTCGTTTTCAAGATTATTTCACTCGTAACTGAGCAGCTGATAACCTTGACAAATGCTTGAATAATCTGTTGGATTGCAATAATTTAATTCAGATATTGCCGTCATGAAATATGCCCTCAGAAACTATTTATATGATCCAATGAAAAATACTTTCCCACAAGGAATAACGTATTTACTTGAAATGCAGTTTTAAATTTCTATATTTGATAATAGTTGGATACCATAGTTGGATACATTCTACTTTAAAATGTGCACCATTTATTGTAAACATGTCCAATCTTACGCTATGGTATAAACATTGGATCATGATGAAATAGAGATAAACTAACAAAATTAATAATTTCATGGCAGCCATATTGAAAAATACTGCATATATTTGTTTATTCTAGTAAAATAGAGTATTAATACATTATTGACAGTTAACAAAAACAAAAAGTGCATAATTAACGTCAATAGCTGGATCATGGTAATATAATACTTGGTTGTGATTACACACCTGTGTTATATACTTACCTTGGAATGGAGACTTTTAATGCATGCAGAATTTATATTAATGGGAAAGAATTGTGCATTTGAGTAATTAGTTCATTAAAACTCCAAAAATATATGCAAAGACTGTTCTGTGAGTGAGTTACTGTTTTACGTCACAGCGGGAATCTTTCAGCCACATATGTGATGATAGATTCTCATGTATGAAATGCCAAACATTTAACTCCAACCGTAACCGTACACTACACAATGGCTAGGCTGGAGTTAAGGTATTAGAGATGCACAATTTCATACAGGAGAACACAGTGATTAAATTTGTATGAATACCGGCATCATTCCATTGTCAATGCAAAATGGACACAATGGAGAGATTTCGCAAACATACGTTACGGTTACGATTACCTTTACGTTAACTGGTAATGGGATTCATGAAATTTGTTTTGCAAATTTTGACAATCGTGTAGTCTGTTCATTGTAGAATGTACGGTTTGGCATGTCGCTTTGACCTACAATTAAACCAATTTGTCTTTACGCTAGAACCCCAACTAATGATGTGATTATTATATATTAACTACAGGCTATATTACTATAATATAAAAGCAAATATATGTGGAAAACTGTAGAAATACATTCAAATACTTGAATTAGTTAACAGTAATTGCCTTACGTGTATCAGGCTAGAAAGCCGTCAGAAATGGGAAACTACATGTCGGGTGAGTCTCTGACATCACATACTGTACACAAACTGATGATGTATCCATATCCGTAATGGTAACCATATTGTTGCAAAACCTCTCTAATGTCTACATTATTCATGCGCGCACCACACACACACACACACACACACTTTCCATTAGAAACAACCTTTATGTCCGACTTCTGATAACAGAATTCTATCCACAATTGCATGTTGCTTTGACATTCAAAACACTTCCTGATAAGCATTCTATTCCATTAGACAAATGCCTGTTGGAAGATACCAGATGTCTCACAGATATAACTTTCTGGTCTACACAATGATATACGGTACATGCCTACTGGGGTGAGTGGTAGCGCAATGGTAGAGCATTGACATTGGACTTTGGTGCCAAATACCTCGAGTTCAAATCCTGTTCAGCATCCTAGTATCGATGATCATGAAAGTTATCGTTCAGATGCAATCATAATATGATGGGATATCTGTACCATGGCAATGTAGTTATCATCATTGGTCTGTCAGTACCCGCTGGTGCTCGCAGGTTTACTGCAACATTCAGCGCTACAGACACTCAGCACTACAGATGTTGTAGGTTTCCTCCCGCCCTAAACCGACAGAACTTGTTCACCTCCACACGAGACAGTCACACAGTGTACCCAGATACAATGGCATGATTCAATGACGATGATACTTACTTGAAATTTAAATTCTTAAAAGAGAAGTGCACTTCTACGATTCCAGTTGTCTTCACTCTGGTTCGCAAAATGTCCTGTTCCGTGGGCATGTAGCCTTTTGCACCTAAACGATCTAAGTCATCTAAAAAGCTGAAACACAAAGAACACATTCTCATTAGATGGACTGAAACAAGGCAAAGTGTGAACAATGTATTTCGATACGATTCGGAAATAAAATACCATTTAATTTAAAATAATAATATTTGGATTAAGCGCATTGTGATTAGATGGACTGATGGCGCCCCATCCCATCAGAGAAGTGAAAAATACTACACTAGCATATATATGAAACAATATAAATATAATTATCCAAAATATGCATTGATACTAGCAATTTGATTGGTTGAGAGGAGTCCTATGAAATCTGTTACATCCCTGTTTGCCTACACATAACAGTTATGACACCATAGGGAGATAAATGATTGTGACGTCATTGCAAAACCCCTCGACTGGCACGTTAGAAAGACGTTTCAGAATGCTTATCAACAAATCTGGTACGTTTAAGGTGTAGAACGATTACGATTGTGGATAAATTCGTTACCAGCGTGATTTCCGGGGTGTACGAGTTTTTACAAGCTGAAACCACATGGGTATCATTTCTCGAAGTTGCCATATTCACTATGAGACCATATGTTACCCATACGACCATGATATACACAATTCTGCTATATGGTACCCATGGCGCTTTATTCGTCTTTTTCATGTAGGAAAGCATTCTCATTATTTGTTGTGTTGGCTGGTATCCGTCTTTAGAACAATGCTCGCCACAATCAATGGAAAAACCTGTTTTTCCCATGAAGGTCATATTGGAACCAATCAGTGTTCTTATATGCTGACACACCTCCAACAGATAAAGAGGTGGAAATCCCCACGGGTACCATATAGCACAGTGGTATAGAGTCTCATGTGTTGCACATGATGCATGCACACCTACATGCTAGGAATCAATATGTACTGGTACGCATTTAACCCATTGGTGATCAATATACATTGGTATGCATTTGACTACAACTGATCTGGTAAATGTAGCTACTGGGCTTTCGTGTGTAAAACAGTATTTACATACCGGTAACTAATAAGGGAACTCGGACTCCATCCTTAACATTAGTGCTATGGCTAATGTCTTGAGTGAGTGAATTATTGTTTTACGTCACGGTAGGAATCTTTCATCCATACTGGACGTACTATAAGGTCTTAGTTATGGTCAAATTAGCGTTATGCCATGTTGTACATGCGAGTCCAGGCCCCAAGGTTACGAAACTTTCTTGAGTATAAATTTGTGCTCAACTCAGAGTTTTGTTCATAAAACGTCATGTAAATTTTCAGTCTGAGCCCAAATTTGTACTCAGAAAGTTTTGTAACCTCAGGGCCTGACCGTGTAGTTTTTTTAGTACGATTTCCTGCTCAGCTCGAATTTTGTATGGGGAATTGTAAACAAAATTTGAGTCAATAATGACATCATACTCAACAAGGTTTCATAACATCTATCTACTGTTGATCAATATACCATATCTTCATATCCATATTGGATTCTCTTACCATCTACTATTACACATATTTTTGATTGCCAAATGACTCAAGAATTGTTAATATGGTTGACCAAGCTGAACGATTCTTTGCATGCTTCTTATATATTAAAAGACTAAATAAATATACATCCAAATGACCAACAGATCAAAGTAACACAAATCAATATTTTATATTAATATTTTTTCCCCACTAATATTAGTATCTAATGAAATATCTTATCAGGTAATTTACAAATAGATATTTAGTGTTTTAAGGTAGGAAAGTTATGAGTACCGGAGTACTCAAGAAGTCTTGTGAGTACTCCTGCACTTGAGCCTGAGACAGGTCAAACAGGAGTCCAACCTGATTGGTTAAGACTTATGAACTTGCAAGGAAGACAACTCTAATAAGTAATCCAAACCAGACATCACATTTAGCAAGAACAAATCAGCTACAACATGCATGAAGTCAATTTATAGTCTGAGACATTGTCTATTGTTAATCAGTTCGCTGTAAACAAGGTTGCTTCTGGAAATGTCAAATTTATAACCGTTTTCATTACATGAGAATGAAAGTCCTTTATCTATCACTTGCACTGCTAAATTTAATTTAATCAGATCAAGTATTCGGACATGTAACGGAAACCCTATTTCAGTTAACTTTGTAAACCAATAGCACCATGTCTGATGGCCGATTGCAAATACAATTCATGTAGCATCCAAAATAAACATCTTTATCCAAAATATCTGACAATTCTAGTGATTTGATCGAGAGGTGTCCTGGAAAAAGTTTTTCTCGTGGTCTCGGTTGCGAACGTTGAAGTGTGTACCGAGTGTGTTCTCGTCCGATCCTGCACGTATATTCGAAAGTTTACTCACTATTTTGCTGAATCGTTCAGCTGGTATTCATTAGATCTAGAGAAGCACTCCTGCACGCCGGAGTCGGACCAGAGGCGTTTCATTGCACCTAGTAAATCCTCAGAGAAAGGTTCGGTGTCCTCCATTCGGGCGATAACATCCAACACCATCTTGGCATCGGACTGAAATGCAGAAAGAAAATAGTATAAAATACACTGAATAATCACGCATACTTATCATGTATATATACAGTATTAATATGCAACTCCATCTGGGCATTGGAATGAAATGCATAAAGAGATGATAAATTACACTGAATAATCATGTATGATAATGTACCATGAACTACCATTATATCATGTACCGTATATACAGTATTAACATGCAACTCTATCTGGGCATTGGAATGAAATGCATAAAGAAATAATAAATACCTATGAATTATGATGGGAGATCTCACAACCATCTCACATCATCATTAAAGCATACAATTACAAACTTTCATCATTGATTACAATATTGTGTACAACCAAAATTGCACTATACCATATACCGTAATTACTCTAATTATTCGGACAGGAGAACATAATTAATAATCCTGTCTGCCAGATTTATATGTCATCTCC
>JAUTBX010193597.1:0-10510 GCA_032361465.1 Lepetodrilus tevnianus
TATTTATTTATTTATTTATTTATTTATTTATTTATTTATTTATTTATTTATTTATTTATTTATTTATTTATTTTATTATTTATTTATTTATTTATTTATTTATTTATTTATTTATTCTTTTTATTTTATTTATTTATTTATTTAAATAGCCAACATGATGGAGTGATTATCGAAAATGTGTGCCTCATGAAATTAATTTTCAAAGCTTGGAAATGTAAACATTAATTTTACTTAGAAAATATTTTCCATAATAACTCGTATCATACCTCGTGGTTTATTCTCTAAATGCAAGTAAATTATTTATTACATTTAATTTAATTCTGTTATTAACTTTTATTATTTCTTTTGTGCTGTAGGTATTGTGAGGCTTCCTAACCTGTACGCCAACTTTGTGGAAGATCAGTACATGAGTGTGTTCGCCATTGCACTGCCATATACCAACCCTTTCAAGTGAGCACACCTACTTTCCTAATTAACATATGCATTAATGTTACTGTCTCGTACCCGAAAATGTCCAAAATCCTCAGACAATGCATCCATGCATCCAGTCAATACGAACAAGAACTGTTTTAATATCTGTCTTGCTTCAATGAAATTGAACTTTTGCGGCCTTCTATCAATAGTATTTCTTTTTGGCTACAATACTTGTGTCATGATCAGATTATAAAATAGTGTTGAGATAAAATGTTTTGTTCAAATGACTTTAAAATCAGCTTTTGAAGAACGGAGTTGTACCTGTCTGTGTTGGTCAGACACCAATTCCACAGAACGATCATAATTCTACAAGAGTCATAAATTGCTATAAATGTATAGGAGCTACGACTCTCATAGCGCTACAATCTGTTATGTGGAACAGGAGCCAGATTCAGTTGTCTTATTACTGATCCGTACGTGTCTGTATTTGTCAGGTTCAGTCACTACACAGTGTCTCTGGCTCATCACGTCATCTCCATCTGGTTCATTCGCTGTCGGCTCCCGTTCAGAAAAGGATTTGTCAAGTTTATTCACAAGGTAATTTCACAGCCTTGCCAATAATTTAACTGCATATTTTATGAAGTATAAATAAAAAATATAAATAAAATTTCGTTGTAAAAATTAAATTTTATTGTAATTTTGACTCAAATTTCATTGTGAGAAATGAAATTTGATTGTAAAAATTACGGTTTTATTGTTTGCGTGCATTCACTGCTGACTGACGTTGATGTGTTTATCTCGTCAGGGTCTTAAAGCTAACGTGCTGCAACAGTTTGAGGAGAATTCAGTACAAAACCTGCAGAATCTGGACTTTCGCCATCAGGACTCATCACAGCGTATGCGCAGTGGTTCTTACAGTGAAGGAGGCAGAGTTAGGTAAGTGTGATCTTCCAAAACAGTGACCCCATCCATAAAACTATCTACAATCGATTGTAACCTATCATAAGATGAGAGTGGCGGTCATAACTCTCATCTTTTGATAGGTTTACAATCAATTGTAGCACTGTTACGATTGAAACAAATATATAATAAAATTATATCTGTCCTTGAGATTACGAAACGTTTTGAATGCTATTTCATCCTCAAGCTCAAATTTTATATGGGAATTTGTTAACAAAACTTTGAAAAAGGTTCCGGAATAATGAGGCCAGGATTTGACGTGTCGCTCTCTCATGTGTTACATCGATTTGAACCAGGCGCAGAATGGTGTCAGGATCGGCCTTGACCAGACGAGACCCACCCCCAGTGGACGAGAAGATGACCCAGTTTCACCGCGAACTGACGGAGACTTGCACAGATATGATGGCCAGATATACGTTCGCAAACTTCGCCACCGTCCCTCACAGGTCAGTGGAGGGTCAGGGTATCGTTTCTCGGATCATATCTTACTACAATACTGTAACACTCTCATATAATCAGGGTATTGTTTCATGACGTTCTCTAAATCTACTAAGACACAATAGCGATCTCGTATACATTGACATCACGCACTTATGAAGGCACTATAGGGTTTCATGAAATTCCCACACCTCCATTTCTTTTTTTCATTACAGATCTCAGTTGGTCCACTTCCTCATGTCTGGGACGCTGAGTCACACATGGTTGCTAGGCAACAAGGTCATCACCATAACAACCAGCGGCAGCGGCGTGAAAGCGGCCAATGCCAGCGTCTGTGACAAGTGCATGGCTCTGTACGAAGACTCACAGGCCAGCAAACAGCCTCAGTCGCCGACCAAGGAGCGACGTCGACACAAGTCTGCCGCCTGCCTCAGTCGGAGCCGGAGTCACGTGGAGACCACGCCCTCACCGACCCACGACCCGGGGCCCAAGTGGGCACATGACGACATGAGCATGCCCCGCGCCCACGATGATGTGGGAGTACAGACAGGGAGCTCGCTGTCGGGGGATTCGCTGGACTCCATCTTGCTTGGTGAGCAGATTTGTGGGGGCGGTTTACAGTGGGAGAAATCCAGGGCCCAGATGTGCTTTGGTTTCATGTCTATATATCGTAAAACCCATAAATTGAAAATTGATTTTATCCCTACAGATCTGAAAATTGATTACATCATTCTCACCTTTTAACGCTCTCCATGCTGGAGGCAACCAGAAATGTCCTAAGGATCTCTCCAAGAAATTAAAAAAATAATTAGGATACTTTCCAATTTTCAAATTTGTCATTATGCTCCCTTGTCACGGAGTCTGTCATAGAACAGCGTAATTTCTCACCAGGTCTGAAGAGCGAGTCGTCCGAGAAACAGCAGCCCAGCGGCTCGTGTCTGCCTCCCTGCCCGTGCTGGTGCAGCGGCTGGGCGGAGGTCTACATCCGGGGGCCCAGCGGAAACGTGTCGTGGGTCATGAGGATCGAGAACGAGTTCGGCGCAGGGACGGCTCGCGAGGTGACGCTGCAGGACATCACCATGCTGTTCAAGCCACTGAGACAAGACTTGCGTCAGACGGCCATCCGAGGGAGGAAGATCGACAGCGAGAGTCTTGGGGAGGAGGAGTATGAGTCGTTGTACTCCAAGCACTTTGCTGGTAAAGTTTGTAGTCAATCCATCCACTTAGCCCACTAATGGAATCCTTGGTCTGTCAGTACCAGCTGGTGCTCGCACGTTTACTGCAACATTCAGCGCTACAGATGTTGCTTGTTTCATCCTGACAAGTCGTGGTATTAGTGAAATAATCTAGAAAGCGACTCTAAACCCCAATTAAAAAATAAATAAAAAATTGAAAGACTGATAGGGGTGGCACGGTGGGTCGTTGGTACAATGGTAGAACATTGGACTTTGGAGTCAATGGAGTCAATGGAGTCAATGGAGGCCAGCATCAATGTTTATGAAAGTTACCTGTCTGTAGAGTGACAAGGCAGTTATCATTCTTGGTCTGTCAGTACCAGCTGGGGCTCACAAGTTTACTGAAACATGCAGGTTTCGTCCTGCTCTAAACTGACAAGCTGTGAACAAATCTTGAAAGCTGCTGTTAACCCCAACACACACGACATATTTTGTGAATATTTGTTATAGACCAACAGGGTATAGTTTCACGAAGCTCTCTAAATACAAATTTCCTATTCAGAAGAAAGAGCAGTAGGTTGAGTGAGTGTGATTCATTGTGTTACGTTGCAGTGAAAACCGTTCACCCATTATCAACAACTAATAGTTGATTGTACGATAGTTCCTTCTACTTTCAGGTGCTGATGATCCCAACAGCAATCCGAAGTCACTTTCTCCAACCAGAGAACAGGTACAGATAAAGTCATTAGTTTCTCAGTTCTAATATGTTTCTCAATATTTTTATCCGTTCAATCATTCATTGTGAATGATGCACTATGAAAATGCAATTATTATTATTATTATCATTCTTCTTCTTATTATTATTAATATTATTACCATTACTATTGTGTCGTTAGTCTTTTCATTGTCATTATGATATTATTACAATAATTTTCATTAATATTTATATCACTATTATTATATCATCATTGCCCTTATTATTATTATTATTATTATATTATATTAAAAATATCAATATTCCTTTGTATTCTCCTCCAGAGCGTCGACTCCAAAGAGTTGCAGTCTGACCACAGTCCGGCAACCATCACCACCAGTGACCGGTCTTCAGACACTCTTGACCCCTCCTCAGTGACCAGCAGTGACCCGATGACCATCAGCGGTTCCACGTCCACTGCCCACTCCCGTCGTGGATCTCCGCCGGCTCTCCGCAAAACCAATTCCTCGCCATCGCTGTTCGGCTCCTATCCCGAGGACTCCCCCTTCCTCCCCCCGACGCGGGAACATCTGGCCGAGGCGGTCAGCAACACTCTGGCCGGACACCAGACTCTGGCTCCGGACGCGACCATCGTGGTGGCAAAGACTTCCAGCAATGTCCACGTGGTGAGGTCGACGTCGCAGGAGGCTGCGGAAGAGAGCGCTCGTGGGAGAGATCTGGAGGCGAAGTCTGAGAGCGTGGAGGTGCAGGTGAAGTCTGGAGGTGGAGGTGGAGGTGGAAGACCTGTTCCTCTGGATCTGGGAGTGGCACTTTCCCACAACCTGCAGGTTTGTTGTATAAAGATGAGCAAATATTTCCATAATATCTATTGCTCATGCTGCCACGGAGAATGTAGATTTTAAGATTAGGGCTCGAGATTACGAAATTTTCTGAGTACGATTTCATACTCAACTCAGAATTTTGTTCATAAAACGTATGTTTTTGAGCAAAATTGTACTAAAAAATGTTGTATGTCCTTCCACTGATCACTCATCACAAATGGGTGAAATATTCCCTCAGCGATGTTAAACTCCATATTCACACACTCCACTTCACATATTCAGTCATACATCGTCTGTTCTCAGTCTCAGGCAACGTCCAGCAGTTCACAGGAGTCGTCCAGTCACGACACCGACTCCAGCGACCCGCCGCCGGTCAAGAAACGCGGACACACCATCTCAGTGATGTCGCCGGCTCAGGACGTCCGGCACTCGGACACCGCGGTGAAGGGCGGACGTGGGAAGGAGGTCCGAGGGGGAGTCAGTCCCAGCTTCGTCTTCCTACAGCTGTTCAACAGCCATCCCATGATGAGCGGAACTGACATGCCAGTTCTTCTCCCGCAGAGCGAGGTTAGGGTTAGATGGGGGCCTAGTCTCATAGTGTGGCTATGAACTCTTCTTAGGCTGAGAAGTTTGTAAGAATGTTTCGAGAAATAGGACCCCTGGTCCCGATTTCTCAAGGATAAAATCATAACCCAGATGAGTTTTAAATTTGGTTGATAATGGAACATGACATATTGCAAATATATATTTTTTTAAACTGATTTACTGTTGATAGAACTTATTTTAAAATATGACTGGCATGTTCTGCATCCAATTAGCAGAGTGAACAATCTTTTTTATTGGGAAATCGATTTCTTTTCTCTCTTCAGGCAATCAGTCGAGCTTTACGAATGTTGGATCACATTCATCCGTACGAAACTCACAAGATTGGTGTGATATATGTTGCACCAGGGGAGGTAAGTTAGAGATTACCAGTTTAAGAAATACGTCCAATTTTTATAAGTACACAATAATCGTGGAAAAGATAACCAAATATTGCCAGTCTTGAAATGTTTAGATAGGGCAATTTCACAAAAATAGTCATAATCTGAGAATGATCATCTTTCATGTGACAAATCTCAAAATGACACCACTAGATATGTTTAAATAAAAATAAAAAATTAATTGAAAATGGCCAAAATCGAGCAATAAATAAATAAATAACGAAGTGACTAATGACAACGTCTGAAACTGGTGTCTATGTTGCAGGCGGCAGATGAGAAGGCCATCCTGTGCAACCAGTCCGGGTCGCCCCGCTACGCTCACTTCATGCAGGGCCTGGGCGACCTGATACAGCTTCGAGATCTGGACCCCGAGCGGGTTTTTGTGGGCGGATTGGCGCTCAACGGCACGGACGGCGAGTTCTCGTACAGCTGGCAGGACGAGTCCATGCAAGGTCAGCCCAGCTTCGTTCGTTCGTTTCGACCAGACTTACATTTGTAGCGGATTGCATTCAATTGTAGCTACAACTAATTAGCAAAATTGAATGTAACCCGCTACAAATGTAAATAGGTCATGCACAGACAGACACATGTATGCATGCACAGATATATTCATCACGTGGGATGACATCATTTTGCCGGTCAATGTCATAGTTTCTCAACAACACTAGCAACATTGAGTATGTATGCACATGCCCAAACACACACACACACACACACAAACAAACACATCCACACAAACACACACATACACAAACACACCCACACACACATACACAAACACCCATACAAACACACACATACTTGAATGATGATTCAAGTAACAAATTTGTTACAAAACCTTAAATTTCTACTAGTCCTTAGGATACCTTTGACATTATGAGAAAGAGTTCAGGCTAGCGAGCTAGTGTTAAGATCGACCCCTGAACACACACACATACACACACACAAAGGATTCCAACCAGCAAATGTTATTTTCCAGTGATCTTCCATGTCGCCACACTGATGCCCAACAGAGATTCTGATCGGAACTGCAACGCCAAGAAACTGCACATCGGCAACGACTTTGTCACCATTGTCTACAACGACAGCGGCGAGGACTACAGGATGGGAACAATCAAGGTTGGTACAGTACCATATTATCTCTTTATATACTCCTCAGGAGTTGAGAAAGTCAAATAAGCGCACATTCATTCATAGAGCTCAACGGCAAGTCAGAAGTTGGGTACCTACCAGGACGTTATTATTATTATGTTTTTTAATATATATTTTATTATTATATTACTAATATATCTGAGATTACAAAACTTTTTGAGTACAATTTCATGCTCAAGCTCAAATTTGATATCGGGATTTGTGAACAAAACCTTGAGTTGAGCATGAGTTTGTACTCACAAACATTTTGTAATAGCGGAGCCTGGTGTTTTATTTTGTTGAATGTTTTTGCAGGGCCAGTTCAACTATGTCAACATCATCATTCGCCCTCTGGACTATGAGAGCAACGCCGTCACACTACAAACTAAGGAAGGTAAGCAGTCTGGAATAGAAAGATACCCTATTTGTGTAATTTATTCGTCAATGTAATAGCTATTTTAAATTATTAGCATTTTGCAAAATAAAAATCAGATCTGCTGAATGTATATGGTAAATTGCAGCAATATTTTTTTGTGTGTATATTATGGTCATCGCCATCATCATCATCATAATCATCATAATAATCATCATCATATTCATCATCATCATCATCAGCATTATCATTATAATCATCATATTCTATTTGTTCATGTCTCGTACGAGTCGTACTATAGACTAGTTGATGTGTACACAAACATGTTGGAGACTAGGTTGCCTTTATAAACGCCACCAAAATAAAATTAATATTTTTTATATGTAGCTTTAGAATCATAATTATTTTAGAAAAACCCAATTCTGAATTAATATGACTGTCTGCAATAAATAAAAAATCATTTAAAAAATACTGAAGAGTAACATGAATTCAGTAACTATGGTAATTGAGACACTATAATATGACAATTATTCGTTGTAGTGCCAATAGAATTCAAGGGACATATATCGACAGGTAACGAGAAGAAACATTCGTAGCAATGTTGTCCTTCATAATGCTGACAGCATGATTAAATGTGATCATTCAAGCTTCGTAGAACGACGAGAATGGCAGTTAAACTTTAATATTTGGTTGGCCTCGTGACATCACCAAATATACGCTCTGACCCCATGGGAAAGTTTCCGGTTAAGGAATTTTGACCTCGCTCCAGTTTCCATAACCAAATAAAGGTAATGGGTGAGAAGTAGCGATATAGCTATTAACCCTCAAACCCATCACTGGCAGCTTGAGGGTTAAATATTTGTATAGCACAGATATCCAGCTAGTACTGCTCAGATGCGCTTTGTGTGATAACCTTCACAAAAGGAATGTTAACACTTACAGTGTAACAGCGCATAGTTGTTATTATTATTATTATTATAATTATTATCATTATTATATTGAATATGTATACATTCAATAGACAATCAGAGTGAAAAATTACCAGAAATGGTCTAGAATTATTTTTGGAAAATGTATAAATTACAACAATTTTATTGGTAGTGAACCCATTTGATCCTAGGGATCTGAGTATGTATTTGGTGATCACGTAAAACCGCGAGGTCGATCCGATCCAATCTGATTGAGTTAATCTTCTCCCTGCTGGAGAGTGTTATAGTAGCAGGGAAAAGATTAACTAGATATCAGAATGTTCATTTATAGAAAACACAAGGAATTGATGATATAAACCCATGAACAGTTATTACATTCCAAAAATGTGAATGGAAGAGTTATCTGTTCTTGTTTGTCTTCCGTATTTTCGAATGTAAAACTGGTACTATCTTCCAGAAGAAAGTATTTTTGGAAGAGCCAAATCGCACTCACTCACTCTGGTAAACATAAACAAATTGGAAAAGAGCTGATTTATTTATTTATTAATCGTCGCAAATGGGTGAAAGATTCCCGCAGCGACGTTAAACTCCATATTCACTCATTATTTATTAAACTTCAATTTGGAGAAAATGTCATCACTTCTTTGAGTTTTTTACAAATGAACATTCTGTTCGAGTCCCTTTAACATATGCTTTGTGTGGCTTGCATATTCAATGCTGTGTGGCTTGAATGATAAATGCTGTGCAAGTCTGGAGTGTGCTATGACTGCAAACAGCATGGTATAGCTATAAGCTCACCAGCACTAAGTTTATATCTTGAACACGTATGTATGTGTGTGTGTGTGTGTGTGTGCGTGCGTGCGTGCGTGCGTGCGTGCGTGCGTGCGTGCGTGCGTGCGTGCGTGGTGATACTTGTCTGTTACGTATCTTTCTGCAATCCAAGTTCTTAGAGAGGGAGAGAGAAGAGAGGGGGCGGGAAGAAGGGGGAAGAGAGGGAGGGAGAGAGAGGTAGACAGAGAGAGGGAGGGAGAGAGGGTGTAGGAGAGGAGAGAGAGAGAGAGAGGAGAGAGGGTGTAGGAGAGGAGAGAGAGAGGGTGTAGGAGAGGAGAGAGAGAGAGAGAGAGAGAGAGGAGAGAGCAACTGGGGATGGAGGGAGGAGAGAGAGTGGGGAGAGATAGAGTGAGAGAGATTTGGGTAAATAGAAAAAAAATGAATATGAATGAATCCAATTGTATTTTTCAATGAGTGTGTTTCTACACCATGGGATTCCTCACCACAGCTAAATGCTTCTCTTTGTATGCATGTTTCCTGCCTTCTTAACCCTCTCCCTGCTGAATTAGGCAAAACCACTGCTCATTAGTGCATCTCCGGTTGCCTTCAGTGGGGAGAGGGTTAAAGAGGAACCAATCCAGCCTCACAGTCTTCACGTGCTTCTATAACTAGTCCTAATTAAGTTTCACCAATTACAATCTAATGCATATTGTGAAAATGCTATTTTTTCATACACAATTCTAATAAGTAAGGACTTGAAAATATGATTGAGAAAGATTGCGATATTTGATGAGTTTAATATTAACAATGCATATCAGAAGTGATTTCGTCATGTACGGGTAAAAGATTCCCCGTAAAATAATAACTTGCTCATTTCAGACGTGTAGCTGTGCATGTAGAGTTCAATAGGTATTTGTAAGATACTTCAAGTTACATGTCTGAATTCATTCTAGTATATTACATATCACTGACAATCTGATGACTCATAGTATGTGCAACGATTCTTCTAATTAGCATTTCACTTCTTGACACCTTTAAACATATCTACGTAGTTGACCGTGAAACATTTAATATGCCTTCCTATGCTTTCAAGCCATCTAATTTATCCTCATAAATTTTGCTTCAGAGAACATTTATTTATTAAATTTGACTTATTTGCCATATTCTACCCTTCTTGCTTTCATTATTTGCTTTGTAGAATAGAAGTGTTTTTTTCTTCATTTGAATGTCTAGTTAGCCAATGTACTGATTGTGTTTTAATGATATAATTATTATAATATAATTAAAGTAACTGATAGCTAGAACTTACTAATTACTGGTCTACACTATCGTCCTATCATCTGGACTATTTGAAGACTTTAAATTTATTATTTTTAAATTCAGATTTTAAAAATATCTTTTGAAAATCTGCCAACTTCAATAACTTTGCATGTCCTATTTCCTGATCAATTGAAAATCTCAGGGTTCCATTTAACTTTACAAGGAACCTTCATTGCTCAGAAATATGGCTTGTCATATATGGGTGAAAGATACCTGCTGTGACGCAAATGGGTGAAAGATTCCCGCAGCGACGTTAAACTCCATATTCACTCACTGTGACGCAAAACAATAATTCACTTGCTCTGCTGTACTGCAGATTAAAACCATTCAGAATCGTTTGACTGATCATGTTCATCTTTACAATATATGTCAGGTGGTAACGCAATTGTGGTATGTTTGACTGATCATGTTCATCTTTACAATATATGTCAGGTGGTAACGCAATTGTGGTATGTTTGACTGATCATGTTCATCTTTACA
>JAUTBX010193708.1:0-14904 GCA_032361465.1 Lepetodrilus tevnianus
AACGAGTAAAAAGGCTCGATTTGCACGTGCTGATGCTTTTCTTCTCATACCCGCACGTACAAATTCAGCCTATTTGCGTGTGCATTCTTTCGAACGTCGTCCCTGTGCATAAAGTAATACTAGTCAAAATATTTGGTGATCGTTATACAAACAGATTTTTTATTACTGGTGCAATATTTTGAATTCTTTAATTTTGGTTAGGGCAAATGCAATTAGAAAATTGAGGTTTTTTTGTTTTTCATTACATGAAGTATTTACGGAGATAATCTACGAAATAGGGGGGTCAATGCATTTCATGCCAAACTATAAATGTCCATGCTCTATCAGCGGTAACTCCTATAACCTTCCTGTTGACCATATTATAATAATAAGCTACTCTTTATACATGGTTAAAGGTAGCATACGGCCATCAGGGAAGGTAGATAGAGGAATGTCCTCGAGCTATACCAACAGCTTATGATAGAGCTTCTGAGTGGCATACTAACGTATATGGCAGTGCCTATAGTACGTTCTTCTTCATTGGAGACGGATCATGCTTTCTTCTTGGCGCTGGATTATGCAGTGAGACGGATTCATGAATTTAATAGCTATTAGATACTTGTTCAGGCTGTAATTGTCTATACCGTTACCTACTACCCACGTGTTTAAATGTACACCATCACTAATTCATGTTAATTAGAGACTGTGTACAAAATGTAAACATCTTTAAACGGGTCAAACAAGTACCTTTTGACCTTTCTCTCCAATTCGTCGTTCCCACCCCTATGCTACCCGCGGTGTAAGTTAATCTACACCTTAATGAGCCGGAGACTATCACAACCTTGTTAGAAGTGACTCATAGCATTAGTGAGGAATTAAACTCTCAGATATTGGTAAAACTATCTAAAGTTTTGAGCGCTTCTAATCTCCTATACCTCTTCCTATAATCAGTCATATATCTTGGTTACATTCGGAGCTCAGCCGATCTGTGTATCGTATCTCGGAAATTTTAACATGCTTTTGTTGTCCGAGAAGGGAAGGGCATTATTGGAGCAGTCCTATATGCCAGCCATGGATTAACTTGCCAGGGTTTCTTGCCCAATCTGTTCCGTTAGATTATTGGAGTGATAAATGTTTTAAGGAACAAATAAAGGAAATCTTATAATTGTTATGACTGGAGCGCATCTTGTGTGTGGCACTTCGTTTACTTACTTTGCGTTGATTTATTTCTCGGAATGTGGGGAAATTCTAGTAATGTTTGTCAACTTGTAAAATATCAAAACCAAAGCGTATTTGTTGCTAGGAAATTAACCAAAAAACAACAACAAAATAAATGTGTAAAAGAACATATATTTTTGTTAGCAATAAACTATTAATTTTCACACGTTCCCTTTAGCAGTCCATAAACACTGCGGTAGTTTTACTTCCGACACCGGCAACATAATATTCAACAACTCACGCTTTCCATTCATGGTCTAGTTTGATCGTGCGCTGAAATTTAAATATGCATTTTTACAACATTCCCTTCGTCGAAGACCTTTAAATAATACATTAAAGTGTCACCTTTATATGTACATCCAAGATGATCCTTTAACGGTTCTGATATATGATATAGGTACACTAATGACATTTGATGAGCAGCTTTGAGCAGAAACCAGAGTCAGGATTACCTCGCTGATTTATGCTTTATCTGAATGTCAACCTTGTATAAATCGCAGCTGAAATGACGGCCTCCGGTGCACGTATGTATACATGAGTGAAACATACAACGCAAAATAATGTGTTTAAGTATATATTTATATGGTCTGTGAAAGTGTGTGAAGATTGAAGTCAGGAGTGATCGTACAGCTACAACAAGGTCGGCACATCTACCAATGAAAGTCGTGTGAATCTTATGTGAAACAATACAATAGGTTGAAAGTTAGGGGGAAACATCTAGTTTCGTGTTACTACTTTCGTGTTACTAGTTTCGTGTTACTATCGATTTTGATTTTTTCTGTTCCATTATGTCATCACGAGACCTCTTTCAAATCTATAGTTGGAATAAAATTGTAGCTTTATGTTATGTAAAATAAAAAATAAGACGTTTACCTGTCAAAATCATTAATTGTCCCGTATATTAATTATATCCTGTATTTCAAATGTGCATTATATTATTAAGATACCGTGTTGGCAATAGTTCCTGGTAACCCTCTACCTGCTGGAGTAGGAACAAACACTGTTCTTCACGGCATATCCAATTGCCTCCAGCAATGAGAGGGTTAAACTGCCAGGCCACGGACTGCCAGTCTACCCATGCAGTACCGATCGTTTGTTTTACAAAGTATGGAAGCGATGGATACAGAACTGTTCTCAAACATTCATTCTGAGCGTTCTTTGGGAAAATGTTCGGACTGATTTTCACCGTAACCGTTTCTCTTCAGAGAACACAGTGGTAAGAACAACGAAAAGCTACCTGAAAATGCCATGTTCATTCTTGTAATTAATATTTGGACATGCATATTCCTAGGTTCTATGTCTGCGTGAATGCTTGTTCTTCGATACCGCTTTACGTGACAGGAATCATTAAGACATACATCCATGTATTATGGTCGGAATTATTTCAAAGGAATTCACAAAAGAGGAGTTATTCTACGTATAGAACAAAGAAGTAACATCTAAATATATCTGCGATGTATATTAAATATATACGAAAATTACCTTGCGTTAAGCGTTATTTTGAGAGCACATGCGTGTATACCTTTAATCATTTCTAAAAATATCTATCTGCATGTATTCGTGTTCAGGAATAATAATTAACCTTATGGCATGTTTCTAAAATATATGTGACGATGGAAAATATATGAGCTGGTGGAACGCATATACTTCTATTCCTGACGGTCAGTGTTATTAATAGCTGTCGTTCTATTCTAAACATATACAATGTCAGTGGATCTTTCAGTTGATGGATAGGTTACATCATGGCAACATGCACCAGCACTAACACGAGACACGACATCCGGGTACTCAGGGATTCCCATTGTTATGCAATGGAATGGCTAGGAACCCGGATGATGGCATGACCAATCACTATCCTGATGGCATGAGCCACGATTAGGACATAAAATGTGATCCTTGTTTTAATTTATGGAGGAATATATTCAAAATATGCTCTTATATATTATGTTTTAATCACACTCATCAATCGGATGTGATATTTATACTATTTTATAAAACAAACCACACAGTTACCATGGTTACGAGTACAGGTGGGTCTGCGTAAATTATTATAAAGTACATCTATCGAATATGGACTATTGCAAAATATTAGCGAATGAAATAACAACGTCTATAAGAGCAACTCGTTATATTCGTTAGTTTAATGCTGGCTAACATTTCGATGGTAATTAATTCAGAGTCATTCTGTAGTTAATAATGTTTAAGTTATTGAACAATATAATTATTGTATATCGCTTATTTATTTGTCTTTTGTAACGGTATTTATCCAATGTAACTAAAATAATTCTACGTGTATTGAATGGTCACGATTGCCATTTTGATGAACATGTTGAGATTTAATTTACACAAACCGGTTACTTATCACATAAAGTCACAGCATGTCTTCTCTTTGTCGTGCAATAGTATATATATATATATTTAAATTGGAATTTCGGACCATTCAGAAATGTCACATAAAAGCGTAACAATAACTTGGGCAACTCTTTTCGCAATAGATAATATTTGATGATCCGTGTGTAATTTACACGTTGACGAAGACGATTGATATCAAATGGCTTTGAGTGATAGATCTGAATCACCGCGAGTCAGTTAAAAATATCTCGCATACATAGTTTAGCAGTAGGCTATATCTATTTCACGTTTACTATAAATTGTGTATTTTTTAAATGCAAATATTCTAAATATTTGAAGACATTCATCATGGATGTGACTATACTTAATATGAACCATTTGGGATACCCTAAGCATATACGGAATTGTATATTGTTTTGCATTTGAAGTAAAGGTATGACATACTAGTGTAGCAGTTTCATGGAGAGCAAATCTTCCGTCATATAATAATAATAATAATAATATGTGCATTTGTAGAGCGCGCCATCCACCGGTACCTAGTGCTCTTTGAACATTTAATACAAATAAAAACACAAAAAAAAGCAAAGTAATGTTTCGTCAACTTTATTCACAAGATTCATGGAAATAAAGATAAGTATTTATGGCAAGTTTGAGACGTCTTGTTGATCAAGCTCATATTTATGTGCCCCAAGGTCAGTCAAGGTCATGGCAAGATCGATGCCAGGTTGCGTTGTATGAAGAAGTGCCTATGACACTGTTTCTAGCCATCACAAACTAAAAACATTTAGACACATTAACAAACAAATCTTACATATGTACACACACACTAGATACAGATTTGAGCATGGGACATTCTTGTATGTAAATATAGTATACATTGATGAGGATGACGAGGATCGTGAGTGTGACTGTCTTGAGATATTGGTTGTGGTTGTAGACAGTCACCAGTCACAAGTCGGCCCTGAGATTACGAACCTTTTTGGTGGTACGATTTCATGCTCAACTCATTTTTGTTCACAAATCCTCATATGAAATCTGAGGATGAAATCGTACTCAACATAATTCGTAATCTCGGGGATTGCGCTATCATGTTGGAATTGTAAGGACACGACGTATCTCTTTGAGATAACCTTACATCCAACCTTAAGTTATGGTGTGGTCTATGGCTAAGTTTTGTGTTAAGGTTACTTTAGAGTTAGATGTATTCAGTTTCGTACAGGATAACTCTGATTCTCAAGTCTTATCATATCCTTGCACCCCATTGGTACTTACAATAGCATTGAATAGTACCGCCCAGGATTCACTTCGCGTGACATACGGAGTAAGCCATGAGCGGAATTAAGTACCCCGTTGACGCGAGGATGGTCATAGTCATAGCTCAGATATAATTTACTATGTTTAATAATATTCATATTCAAACAGCCCCAGTTATTAATTCAGCGTGTTTCCAGTAGTAATACCAATGTATTAATATAGTCTTACTCTAGTACAAAGTTGGAGCAAACATAATTAAATAATTCCTGGTATTACAAATCATTAAACATTAAATTACTTAATACATTCTACACCAAACAGTTAATTTAATGATAATACAGAATGTAGATCTAAATGTAGTCTGTAAGAAACTCATATGGAGTCCTGCCTCTCTTTAATTATATATCGATATGTTTTACAAATACCATGTAGTTACGTTACAAACTTATCGTTTATTATTCTTACTGGTATCCCACCAGATAGAATATAATGAACGTATAAAACACTGTCCTCTACACGACTAGAGAGAACTAGATGCTGTATGGTATTGGCAACAGTTTTGCAGTTACGCTGTCGACACAATATTGTCGTCAGTTGATACTCACCATTGCAAGCAACAACCTCTATCTAACAATCAAATATAGGATATTCAATAGAAACATGGCCTTGAGAAATAAACAAACATATACATTCTATAATAGGTATTGTGCACGAATATTAGTCCTTGTCATAGACGTTATTTCCAATTGATTCTTAATTGATTTTACAAATTTGTATATTTAAAAAGAATTTACTTAAAGAGTCCATATATTTTTAAATGTAAAAACATAAATATTTCTTTTGTTATACCGGTAAATCTAAAATGAAATGCGATCAACGTCTTTGACAAGGACTAGGAAAATATATAATCCATTGAAATTAAATATATATTTAATAAATTATATATGCTCGACTTGAATATCTATACGTTGTTGGCTTGGTGGCTTAGATATGTTTCTTCCTTTGGTTTTTAGTGACTAGTAAATTATTGACAAAGTTTGGGAATTGGAAAAGTACATACATTACTATTTGGCATCACAGAGCATGAATTTATGCAGTGTTTACATTTGAAGAATAGCACTATCCGTATTCATGGCTTTGAAATAAAGCCACTCAAATCTATACATTTTCTGTTTAATTGCAATCCACATATTTGTCACAATAAATCTAACAAAATTAATATTAGTATTACAATAAAATTCAAGTCTATGACAGTACATTTAATTACAAACAAAGACTAGCAAATAATGCAATTTCTTACTTACTGGTCGTAATTTGGATATCCTTTCTCTATTAAGTGGATAGTTAGAATAACTGGTAAACACACAATACATCGCCATGGCTATATTGTAGTGTTTTATATCTCTAGTATAATATAATATGACTTTATATGTGGCTACGAGACCTGAGTTGAATGACAATATATGACATGAAATGGCATATAGTGATGACAATGAACTTCTGATAGGATAACGATGTCCAAATAATGAATATATACTGCCAACTAACTGTACAGGCAAACCATTCAGTAGCATGCTGAAGATATGTGTAAATAAATAAATAGCACTTGTCCTTTGGCAAAAAGCAAAATAATATAGAATTATGGCAAATACTGAATGCATATAAGATTGTCAAACAAAACATGAACAAAACAATTGATGGAGTACATGTCCTAATTATACTTAGAATCGTATTATCATATCATGATGAGTCCATGATCAAAATGTATACTTAAAAGTTTGAAATTAATATTGATCTTTATAGATAATACCATAATAGTAATATGGTCCAAAACTTCCCAATACATTTTTACCTTCCATTTCATTTAAGAAAATACAATGCAATGTTGATTTTACCAGAGTGAGTATTTAAAATTGATTATGATTGGAAACAATATCGCCAAAACAAAATGAAAAGTGAAAGAGTCCTTGTAAAGCATATATTATGAAACATAAGCATTATAAAGATAACCAGAAATCTAAGACTTATTCATTTAATAAAACTAAAAATGGCCATGTCACACTCGTGATCATATAAATGTGTATGCTTCATATTTTTGAAGACGTACATATGTATACTAGTATTTGATTGTCATATAGTTATGTATACTGACATCCTTATTGAAGACAGATGAATAACTTAACGAGTTCTGAATGTCACAAAGAGAAAGCAGTGGTAAACATCAAATAAATATTTGTATTCTGTTAACATTGGTACATAGGAATAAAAATGTCGTTCAACTTTCCTATGCTGTGACACTAAGTACTGGAATGAAATCAACTGACCTATGAATGGTTAAATTCAAAGGAATGAATGAATGAATACCTTAACCCCCTCCCTGCTGGATTAGGCACAGACAGTGCTGCGGTTGCCTTCAACATGTAGAGAGTTAAACCAATGTCCATGTTATCGGGAGAGCATCTCAAATCATATGCACTGAAGTATGTCTCCTGTGATATCAAGTCACAGTGACAGCTGATGATTGATGAACATGTTGCATCTCTGAGGTCAAAGGGTCAAGGTCGACTGAGTTCAATGACCTTGACACAATACTGATCCAAGGAAGGTCAGTGTGGCCTTGAACTTCAGCATGTATACTGTACAGACATTCAGAAAGGTTATTACGACACAGGTCTGTCAGTGAGTGCTGCTGAGCAAAGTGTGTGTCATCTCAGAGAAACTCAGGAGTGGGTTATCTCCCCTTTCAGTGACACCCTTCAGTGCCAAGTGCTGAAAAGACAAGAGAAAAAAACCATTAATAAAAACAGATTATGACAAAGGCAATCATTGGATAGAGTGATGAAGAAGGGTAGTGCAAAATTGTATGCCTTTGAAGAAGGAAACCCTAAACCGATGGCTGCAAATATGACAGAGATATAGCATTACCTGGCAATTATTTAATAATTATATGTGGTATGCCTCCATATTTAGAAACTGAAGCTTGTTGAGATGGGTATTCCTGCTTTTGCCTGTAATTCTTCTCTGATTTCAACAAGTATGACAAATGTGTCCATGTGGATGCTCGACTGTTTGACAGAGTTGTGATCACATCACAGATATACCATGTAATTAATGTATCTTATCACTGTCATACTAAGCATTAACAAGCATGTTTCATCTTACATCTTATGAAATAAAATCTTAACATGAATATGAAGAATCGATTATTTCAGTGACTCATATTTTTCTTCATTTTGGAAATCATTTACTTTTAATATTCCATTGGGGAAAACATAATATCATGTTTTAATGGAAGTAAGAAAAGAAAAAAGATGACAAAAATGAATGCAACTACAGTCAGACTCCACTTCCGTTTTTGTTAAAATCTGACCGGTAAGCAAAACAACTGGATCATCGGATCAATCATTCATCGATTTAAAGTATATAGTAAGAAATCCGTATTGGGTAAAAGTTGACCGGTAAGTGGAGAAACCGTGTTAACGAAGACCGTTATAATGGGGTCTGACTGTACTCTCTCACCCCACCCACCTCCGACAAATTAAAATTATTAACTTGTAATTGAAATTTAAAAATATTAAATTAAACATTAATGTATCATACTTTGGGGTTTACTTTCAACCTGCGTATGCATATTCTGAATTTAATGTGAGGTTATAATGTAATGTGAACGAAATGCGAGGTACCCACTTTCTGGTGGTTGACGGTGTCTGCTAACAGAACTCTCTTAGAAGCACACGTGTACAGATCCGTCCCTTCCACCCAGTCCTTGTCTGAGTACGTGTTGTTGTTATAGTGGTGAGCCTGCACCCACGGTGACGCCTTGACAACGGGCACGGGGATCCCTCCGATCACAGGTTGTTGCTGATGATGTTGTTGTTGCTGTTGCTGATGTTGTTGCTGAAGTTGTTTGTCACAGGAGGGGCTGGAGTTGAAAGAGAATAATTGGTATAAATACATATCCTGATCCACGACAATCTACTATTTATCAACAAGATGGCAATTATTCATGTACTAGTACTCGGATCAATACAGGTGTAGCTGGCAAACAGAATCTGTCATCTGATCATCTCATCACATGGACGTGGATTTACCTGAATATTCATATTGTATACTCACTGGGTATTTAATGTCAATGATTCTGAGTTTATATCATAATTGCTGTTAGAGAGAAATAATCTGATGAAGAGAAAGAGATTGGGCAGAACTATAAGAAGCATTGTATAGATGAAAAGTACATCTTTACTTCTAATGTTAATGAGTAGTCAATATCAATGATTCTGAGTATGCAAAATAACTGCTGGAGAGATAGTCTGAGGATGAGAAAGAGATGGGCAGTGACATTGTGTAAACCTATCTTATAGATAGCAAGCACCTACCAATGTACAATGTTTACCGATACTTTGTCTTTGATATATTACTGGCATCTGATTGAAACGAGGTCTCTTTACCACTACTTCAATATTTACCTTCTGAGAAGGTTCATACTCTTTACCAATATAAAGAAGGCTTCATACCAAAATAAATTAAATCTAGTATACTATTTAAAAACACAGACAGTTTTATTATCACCAAAATCTGATAAATCCAAGAAATCTTTCACTGACTGTCACTGAAGAAACTGCCTTCTAGTGTACAGGCTTTGAAATACTCAAAAGAAATTTGAGGTGCATTACCATAGGGATGAGATAAATATTCATAGAAAAAAACATCTTGCCATGAAATATAGGACAGGTTTCGTTACAAGAAGAAACTCACTTAGAATGTATAACAGATGCAGGGACTCCTGTGATCTTGGGACTCGTCCTCTGGTTCATCACCACATGCTCCACACTTTTGGGAGTTCCAGTGGATAGTTCCGATGCACTGAGGTCTGACTGCGCCGGACTGGTGCCCCTGTCAGACCCGGAACCCAGGCTACCTCGCTGTGGGTAACCCGGCGGCACCTTCCCACAATGTGCCCACACACCGCTGTTCATGTCCACAGGCTTGGGTCCAGATTGTGACACATTAGGAGCCATGCTCCCTGCAAGGTTCATGTGCTGGTTATCCCGGACCGTTCCGGACGTCTTTATCACAGAACTGTCTCTGTGTGTCAGGGTGGGAGATATGAGATCGTGTCCGTTGACCACAGAGTCTGGCGACTTGGAGTCCTTGTCCTTGGGATACAGCCCCTGGTTGTGGACTGACCTGAACAAGGTTGAGGATGGGATGCAAGAAGGAGCGACCGATCCTTCCATCGTGTTCATGAAGGAGTTCGTATTGTACACTGATGCCGAACGGAGGTCCACGGGTTCCAGGGACCCGTTCAGACGTGATGGAAACCGCTCGTGCGGGTGGAAGTCATATCCGTACTTCCTCGAGTCATTTTCGTAGAAAGGCAATTCTTCACAAACACCCTTCTTGGCCAGATCAAAACCATACCCATAGTCCAGACCATACTTGGGTGCAGAGGAGATTATGTCTGCATATCCATTCGTAGGGTACGACATTGGTGCCTGGTATTGTCTCGGGTCCAAGATGTACCCATTGGAGAGTCCATGTTTCTCTGCATCGATCCTATAAGCATCAGAAGAAGGATACACTGATCCTGCAAGGGAACCATATACATTGGACCTGTACGCTATGTCAGTATCGTATCCAAAGTTGTTCGGGTACACAATATCCGACTTGTATTCTCCCGTGTCGTAGTTGAACGGAGGGTAGCCACCATAGCTACCACACATGTTGATGGGGCAAGGCCCTTTCCTCTTCTTGGTGTTCTGAGTGTTCTCGCGACTCTGCGCCTTCTTCTTGTTCTTGCTCGTCTTCTTGGAAGACAGGTCGTCCTCGGGGAAACCAAAGCCAGCACAGAGATCCATGTCCAGCAGAGGGTAGGGCAACTTGAACTCATTGCCACGCTTGCCAAACAGGTCTTGCCCTTCATCATCACTGAAGTACAATGAGTAGATATTAGCAAATAGAAATATGTGGAGTCTAGAATGTTCAGAATTTTGGTTTATTAAGTTTGCTTTACGTTATTCGGAAAATGCTATGTGGTATAATAAATTGATAAAGAATGTGGTTAGGCATCATAGAAGTGCAATGATCATAGATGTATATAATTATGAAAAGTTATTAAAACAAATGTTTAAAAATAGATAGTATTTATATTACCGTATGTGGGTGTATTGATCATGGCATATGTCATTCAGACAACAAGCATGCATATGATAATGCTTCTTTGAAAAGGTATGTGGTTGTTCATTATTAATTGTTATTTTTTTAACACTCACGTCAGCTGTCTGTGAGTACATATGATGAAGTCTGGCTTGCTGTTCTTGTAGATGACCTTACAGCTGGACTGAAGCCACACCCAGCGATACGACTTGGTCAGCCATCTGTACGCAATGAGACCAGAACTCCCGGTCTTTATCACTGTAACAGACCACAGCCATGTGAGAAGACGTCACTTTGTTGGTAAAACTCACGTAAATATCAGGACCTTAAAGATAGCATTGCCATGCTAAATACTGACTCACTATCAAGAAATGTAATGAACATGGGCAATGTAATGTTGTATGACCATTTGATTATTAATCTGCGTTGTTTTTTTATGAATTGTGTTTATACAGCTTTTGTAAGTGAAAGACTATATATTTGTATTGAAATTTTAATGAAATTCAATTTTGATTATGAAAGGGGGGAGAGATAGAGAGAGAGAAAGAGAGAGAGAGAGAGACACACACACACACACACACAGAGACAGATATAAGAGAGAGACAGACAGAGACAGACAGAGACAGACAGAGACAGACAGAGACAGACAGAGACAGACAGAGACAGACAGAGACTGGCAGACAGAGAGATCAAATAAATTATGCAATAATTTACTATTGACCATAAAATACACAAAAAAACATTTTGTTGTTCAAAAAAACATCTGACATGTAATCAAGATTGTTCTATTCCACATGATAGAAAGACACAAATATTCCTGACAATCACTAACAAATTGTTAAATTACTCAATCAAGGACACGTTTTTCAATTCCGCATTAACCCCAATGTCAGTTTGAAGAGAGAGAAATGTTCAGCTGGGCACATTATCCCAGGGATGGTTTACCCAGTGGTAGGAAATTCACTTCTGTATATTGACAGCCCTAATCAATTTCTGTCTGACGTATGTCAATGTTGTAAATTACTTGAGAATGGAGAAGCTCGCGAGGAGGCAGGCCCTTACACCTACGTGGATCAGTTACAAGACAAGACCATCGAGATGGACCATCCGACTGAAGTCCTCTCCCGATGTCAAACCAGAGGATTTGCTTATCAACGTCAGACCTGCCAATCCTCCGACGCAATCACTACCAGCCCCAGCAGTCGGTAAACAACAAACTGGGAGTGTCTTGTCATACAGGGTTTCTTATGTTACTCAATTTTAGGTACAATTACCACCAGTATAAATAATTAAAATGTATCGATGTTTCAGTACTGATGAAAGAAATGTGTCCTTGTAATTCAATACTTTGCCATGATTGTAATTATTGAGGAATAAACAGTGTACAACTAAACAGTGTACAACATCAATCCTGAAGACCATACTCCAATGTGATAGTGTTCCATGAATCATGTTTGTGATAGTTTGCTAATTTGAGCCTTCTATGGTGATCAATCAATTGCAATAATTAACAGCTATGATGGTGTTGGTAAATGAGATTCAGTAGTACATACATTCCTGATGCGCGGCGGAGAAGTACTGGAGGTCATCTGGGTGGACAAGGTCGTACCCAGATGTTGATGACATCTCGTGGTCGGCATACCCGAACATCATTTTACCCCTGAAACACATTCACAAATTAACATGTTATATATTTGATTAATTTAGGTTTATAGTCGCTTTCTAGAATCTTTTACTAATATCACGACTTGTCAGTTTAGGGCAGGAGAAAACTTGTCGTAGCGCTGAATGTTGCAGTAAACCTGCGAGCACCGGCTGGTACTGACAAGACCAAGGATGATAACTGCATTGCTACTCTACAGTCAGTGCATCCTATCAATATCACCTCATAAGGTAACTTTCACAAACATTGATGCCAGTCCTGGGGCGAGATTTAAACCTGGAACCTTCGGTTCCGAAGTCCAATGTTCTACCACTGCGCTACATCCCGATAGTAAAATTACAGTCTTGTATAAAGTTTGTTCCATACATCTATGAGCAAGACGCTATACCTACGGTATTTATTATACAACTAGGTCTGCGTCTTCCAAATTGTGTCTTTTGAAACTTGAAGGAATTTTCAATGACTGTTTAACACACGATCTCTAATTACAGAGCAGAAAAGTTCCAGTTGAAAATATAAAAGTACATGCAAATGTTCTCTCTGTTCCCTGTATGAAGGACAAGACAGGTATTAGCCCTTTACAGCGAGGAAGCATGCCTTGCATGAAGTATACGACAGCTATTAGCCATTTACAGTAATACGCATGCCTTGTATGAAGTATCAGAGAGCCATTAGCTATGTGCAGTGGTAATGATGACCTTTGTGCAGAAGAGTATTAGAGAATGGTTACAGTAGAAATGGCATGTATTTAAGCAGTTGTACAACAAAGAGAATGTGTTTGAAGAGGATATGGCCTTAATATCCTCAGAGACGACACTAATACAATGTATTACGATTGTGATACACTTCGTGAATTTATCCCATGAAACAAGCCTGTGATATATCTATGTCACTTTTGAACAGTATAACAAAGAATTAGTTTGACAAAGAATTGAAAAGTCCCTCCTTCAAGCTTTCAGCATGAACTTTCACCAAAGACGTTTCCACCTTTGTGAAAGCTGTGGATTCAGATAAAACTTAATTAATATTCAACCTGTATCTATCTCGAACACTGAGCACTGCGTAAATCTCACTTTGAAATGTACATCAATTAGCAATGAACATGGTTTTTGATCACTGGTTCCTTTGAAGATTACGATAATAACTAACCATGCTTGTCAAGTTTTTGCCAGGACAAAAAAAAATACCCGCCTAAAGAAATAAATTTATAGCACCACGTTCATTAACTGCGGGCAACTTCCAGATTAACATAGACGCAGGAGATTACATTTCAGCATAAAGGCCACAGATCCTATAGTCATACAGCAGTACAAAGAAATTATGCACAAATACGCGTAGGTCAATTTGCTGATTTGTATCAGCGTCGCGACTTGCGATAAATCCTGGAAATAGATTTAAGGTTAGAAATGTACATAAACACTGTAGATATGCCCTTAAGAAGGTAATGCTGTAAATAAATGTTAAGTCACTCTGGATCAAGTTACAGTCTCCTTTGTGGCAGCTGAAGCCAGGAGTATGTAAGGGTTGTCAATTTCACAGACATTAGACATAAACGACCATCGTAGTCATTATATAAAGGCAAGACCAAGTAGTTGACACAGCAATTGACAATGTCACATTACGACATGTGGCAAACTCTATACCTTAAAACACTTCAAACCTATTGTTTAAGTGCACCTTAACCTCATATAAAAAGTCTTAAGAGAGGGTTTGTATACACTTAAATTAGGAGAGGTGTTTTATGCTTTAAATGACAACTTTAAAAAACATGTTTGTTGAGATATTACAAAAACATTGTATTTTTTTAAATAAGTACATACGAAAATTAATGATATATGTCAACGATAAACAAATTATATTATTTTCTATTGTAATTGTATGACTACTGGTAACAGATCTATACTTATAAGTATCTATAAGTATCATTATATCAGAACTTAGCTTCTTGTGTTTTATAATTGGTAAATCATACCAATGGAATTGAATTTTTACATCTAGTAGCAGTCTGACATACGAGATAAACAATTTGTAAATATTTAGGAATGGCAGAACTTCTGCCAAATAGAAATTGGTAGAATATGGATGAAAATGTATGCAATTTTAATAATAATAATAATAATAAGTATAATAACTTTACTAATAATAAGTAGTATAATAATAATAATTAATTAATAATAATAAAATTAATAATTAATAATAAATAATAATAATAATAATAGTTCAGCAACAATAATACTACAGTAATATATTATATATTGTTCATCATTCACAAATGACCACAT
>JAUTBX010193819.1:1443-14899 GCA_032361465.1 Lepetodrilus tevnianus
TTGACCCAATGAGCAGTACATTCTGTTGTCAGACTAGCTACAAGTTTGACCCAATGAGCAGTACATTCTGTTGTCAGGCTAGCTACAAGTTTGACCCAATGAGCAGTACATTCTGTTGTCAGACTAGCTACAAGTTTGACCCAATGAGCAGTACATTCTGTTGTCAGCCTCGCTACAAGATTGACCCAATGAGCAGTACATTCTGTTGTCAGACTAGCTAAAAGTTTGACCCAATGAGCAGTACATTCTGTTGTCAGACTAGCTACAAGTTTGACCCAATGTGCAGTACATTCTGTTGTCATCAAAGAACATCTTAAGTATGGCACTTGCTTACAAATATTTGATCACAATTATTGACAAAGATTTTATAGGTAATATTAATAAGGGGGAAATAGGTGCACATGGCCTATATCAACCTTTCAGTATTCTATATTAAAAGGAGATAAAATAAATCGACAGAAAGGTCAAATGAGCAAAATGAAAGGTCATCTAACCAATATGAATGTATGTGTGTCAATGAGTTTATCTGTGAAGTGAGAAGAGAAAAAAGGAAGTTATTTCAGCCATAAAAGGAAATCTCAAATCATGGGTTTCACTATGAATAGACTACAAACTGTTCCCTAATACAGCTATAGTAGATTTACTTTAGCTAAGAAATGGTCATTAATTTCAGTCGAAAAAGGATGTTGTAAGTCATGATTTCGTTAAAGATACGGCATACAACACAAACTATTCCACGCAGCTGTAGTACATTTACTTTAGCTAATTAAATACAGTCTATGTGATGTATGAATGTTCTAAAGGTGGCTGAACGTACTAGAACCAGGAAGTAGACTGGAGCAGTTAAATAACGAATCCAAACACCTTGAGTTGATCAACACCGCATTGAAATATTTAAATAGGAACAGAACTTCGTAATTGCATTTGCAGGGCTACTATTGTCTGGTGTGTAATACCCTGGTGTGTGTTCATTCAGAAAATCGAAGACGAAGGCGAAGTGACGTCCGAGATGGCTGTGTCCGTAATAAATTGACGGTCAGCAATGAGTGGGCCCAATACATTGGTCACCCATTCTAGTGGTCAATATACTCAACAAAATATTTATTCGAATTTGACACATTGAAGTAATTTTTCCACACAAGTGGAAGTGAAAATCTCACGGACTAGCTTGCCACTCGTGCAGTCGAATCAACAGTAATTTCAAACAGAACTCGTGGTATTCTGTTGACAGTATTACCTTACATTCCGCGACAATCACACCTGCACATTTCATTCAATCTGCATTTAACCTCATTGGGGTTTTTTAAGGTTGAAAGAGACATCACTGGTCTGGAGATAATTGGCATTGGCGACATTCCGACTTCCGATATTTGATCTTGCACTCCGAATGACATGAATGAGAGCGTGATGTCAATGGTCCACCTGTTGGATACACAATCGTCTGTCAACCTGGTGGATGCAACCGAAAACCAGAAACGGAGACGTGTTCAGATAGCCATTAAGTTGGTTGTTAGTTCATCCTGGAAGTTTTTGCAATAAATACTGTTTAGAAAAGAATATACTATTCTGCTACTAATTTCAATTAATCCAGCAGAGTTAACCCTATACTTTCTAGATAAATCACAATCCAGTTCAATAGGTTACCTTTTGCCAACTCTAGCAGAAGTAGGGTTAACCATCTCAGTAGAATTTATCCCACTGGGGCATAACACAATGGTTTTTTTTACAAATGTGGTTGTCTTTGGGAGGAAGATGATTACATTAAAAGTCAAATACTTGAAGAACCAAATAAACGTTTCTATCAAAGTGTCTCCTCCTATATGATACAATTACAACTGCATCTACAGTTGCCTCTGGGATGAAGAAGGTTAAATTAATTTAACCCTATTCATCCCAGAGGCAACTACTTGAAGAAACGAATAAATATTTGCAATTTTCTATCAAGAGTGTCAGATATCTTTCTACATGATACATCCATCATAACGGTTAATGGTTCTAATCTTGTTGCAAGCTATAAGGTATTCGGCGCGTGGCTTTCATCGCCAGTCACACATGCTAATATTTCAGAATGTCTCCCCTGATACAGCCTCAGAGACTGGGTACTCAGGAACTGAATTTCCTAATTGTATGCTCGGTATTTCAGCTGAATATTTCAGGAGGGTTCTTATCAATCTTATAAATGCACAAATTATTGTTTAATGCCATTTTGCAACAACAACTAAAAAATCAGACATCTGTGGTGAAATTGGAGATATGTTTTGCAAAGTGAGCATGAGTGAATTATTGCTTTACATCACGGCAGGATTCTTTAACCCGCATGTGACAATGTTTCGTAAAGAGATGGGAGTTACATGGAGGGTTAAAAAGAGAAACTATCAATCAAAATGACCATTATCAAGATTAACAGTTAATTCAGAAGTTAACATTAAATTGATTGATGCCAACTGAAACGATTTTCATTTCTTGTTTAATTCAATGCCATAAATAACACATTTCTTTTGATGATATAACTTTAAACCGATATCTGAGCCACATTAAATCTTTCTTTATATTTAAATGTTATCATTGAGTTATCAAGATTACACTAAAGTGGGGCTAATATGATGGGAAGAAAACTGTAGCACATTATCTTCCAGCATTTATCCTACAAGCACTACCATAGTGGTATAAGATAGTGGTAGAAGACAATTTCAATGTACCGGTATTTTTAAAACCATAAAGGACAATAAAATACTGTTGACAGTATGTGTCCACCCAAAATATCACCTTCAGCCACAACACGGAAATCGCAGCAACCGTGACATTAACTCACACATGCAAAAACACAACAACAACAAAAAGTTTTTTAAATCTCAATCACACAATTCTTAAAGGCACAATGGACAAGAATTTATAAAAAAAATGTTTTACAAAAACAGAATCCCTACTGCAACACGAAAACATAACAAAAAAATACAAATAAAAAAATCTCCCAATCACACAATTTTTAAAGGCACAATGCACAAGATTTGATATACCGGTACATTTTTTTTTACAAAAACAGAATCTCTACTGCAACACGAAAACATAACAAAAAAAATAAAAATAAAAAAATCTCCCAATCACACATTTTTTAAAGGCACAATGCACAAGATTTGATATACATTTTTTATTACAAAAACAGAATCCATACTGCAACACGCCAGTGTTCGGCCAGTAGATGACGTTGTTTACATTAGTTAGTGTTTCTTGACGGTGTGCATACAAGCAGGCAGGACGGTGTTCACGTGATCCATCTTGTATGAACATGCAGCTTAAACACAGGGTCCAGGCGGATCCAATTGTAACATAGGCCACCATGTTCCAACGTGTTCCGTGGTCTAGCGTTATCGTGTGGAGTTATAGCAGGATGTAAACAAACTGTAGAAATATTTCATATAATTAATCTGCACAACGCTATCTGTAAGCTTGTTAACTTTTTAAAAATTGAATTTTTAAAGGAACTGTTTTTAGCCAGGTTTTGGGTAATTTCATTTACTGAAAAACATGGATGCAATTAAATAGTGGCAAAAGGAAACAATAATATATGAATGAATGAATGAATTATTGTTTTACGTCACAGCGGGAATCTTTCACCCATAGATGACGACCAATAATATATAATTTCAATTTAATTGCTGACATGTGCAAACTAAGATGGCCGCCAAATCCTACCTGCATGTGTGTGATTGATCATTGATACATGCATCAGACATGGAGCGTGTTAGACGTGGACACATAATTACTGCATTATCAGCCAGCACACATGTATGCAAGCAAGTGAACACGGAACATCATCAATCACACAGTTGGAAACTTCTACCAATCCAGGAAGAATTTGTCCACAACCTTATTTTCATCTACTTGGATTATTCCAAAATTTACACTAATGTAATAAGTAGTCACTGATGTTGCATCGTTTGAAATTGGCAATCAAATGACAATGAACATGAGTTAGTGATTTGTGCGTTAACCCTCTCCATGCTGTATGCAACCAGAGATGCCGTAAGTTAAATAACTGGGCCTGGTCCAGGGAGAGGGTTAATATAGTTTTTCACTTACCAATATATATTTGATATCCTACGCTTGATGAATAAATATTCATCAAGCGTAGGATATCAAATATATATTGGTAAGTTGCAAATTCAGTTATAATAAGAATATATCTCATATTCATTGAACATACTGTTACTCCTAAACAAATATTGAAACTCAAAATATTCATATTCTATAACTTGAACCTTATTAAAAAAAAAATCATTCATTTCCCACAACTGCATTAATATCGAGCAATTATTCCGCTATATAAATGTGTATAATAATACTAATATATTCATGGAGTCACTTGAAGAAAGTCATAACATTATATTACACACACTGCCGAGAGTTTGATCAAACACTGAGTACATGCATTTCCTTTCATGACATCACATCACGCTGCACACTCATTGTACGGGTAGAGATAAGACCAAAGTGGCACAGAGATTATCTCCACATTCCTGATTATCTCATACAAACGCCCATAAAGCAAAATAAATCATCTCCCGTCTCCACATTATTACTTTGTCCACACACAGAGATGAAAGTCGGGCAACTTCAACAGAACTACTTGGAGTGGTCAAGAGTGGTCAAGATTGTGGCTGAGGTGTTTCGTCCACTGTTTGAACGTAATGAAAGTTCTCCAGTAGTTTCTGTGTATGTCGAGCAATGCTTAGACGTCTATCATGGGCAGATCCATCCAACTACACTTCTATTTTAGCTATAAACATCTGACTATCTTCTATCTTAGTCATGGTTATCAATCCAGCTACTTTTCTTTCTTAGCCATATCGGACCAACGTTCTACATTAGCCATATCAATTTGAATACCTATACTATACCATTCGGTCTTCATGAAGTCCAATTCATACCCGCCGAAAATACAAAATATTTCAAATAATGTAGCTTCTTTAACTTCTGTCCCTGATTTATATATATTTTCACAAAACAACAATAATAATAATATTTTCCAAATTAAATAATATTAATAATACTAATAATAATAATAATAATAATAATAATAATAATAATACACAATTATAATAATAATAATAATAAATAATAATGACAAAACATAACAATAATGGCAACAATAATACCAGTAAATAATGATAATCATAATATTAATAAGAATAGGTTTTTAACAATTATATATTTTAAAATAATTATAAGATTAATAATAATAATATAATTATTGTTACAATATGCCATGAGTCATCTAAAAATACTTGTTTTTCTTGTAAATGACTTGTCAAGATTCCCTCATGTTAATGGACAGGTGGTGTTGACAGGTTTATACTGACTGCTCTAGAACACATTACCACGACAACTCCCATTCATAAAGAAGCATTTCTGCTCCTTTTCAACAATTATTAATTGGTAACGTCTAGCAATCGGTCCATAAAGGGCTGAACACTTTAAAAAACTAATAGTCCGACAACCATCTACATTAGTGAATGTGACACTTACTCCATTGGCCGTGTAATGTGCAGAATTAATCGATTCCTAAATGGAGCATGATTTATCTGCCTCTCAGCACTTGAAACCCTGTCCGCACCATTTGTCTCTTAATCATTTCAACAAGCAAGGGTTACATTAGGACTAATGTAGTTTGCTCTCTTATCTGGGAGTAATGTCAGAATTGTGGGTCCGTTGGGGTGGGGGAAAGGGAGAGGGGGAGGAGGAAAAGAATGATTATGAGGTAACACCGACCATGCACTACCCTACACCAATCGTATTAAAATATCAATACACTTCCTCAGGCTCATCAATTTAAAAGGTTGATTCATCATTTAACAATTTAATTTGTGAATGGACATGTTTTTGAGATTAGTCAAATTATATTAATAAACTCGTATTTCTCTGAATCACATGCAAATTCTATTAACCTTCTCAATGCTAAATAAAATCAAAGTGTTCTATTTCTGCATTATATCGGGCAACTTAACTCGCCTTCAGCAGGGAGAGGGTTAATATAGAAGATTGTGTGTCATATGACTGTTATTTCTACCAGTTGATGTATATTGTATCAGACATAGCAAGTTCATGACTGACGCATGAGGCAAGTTTTAGAATGACGCCCCAAAACCATGTTGGTAAAACCCAGTGTAATCCATTTTCACAGGAAGTAATCCCAGATAAATATGTCTTATTTCATTATTTCATATCTGAATGAATCGCTACTTGCATAAAAATATCGAAACATTCACAAATAGTAATATTATCTTAATTTCCACTTGTTTATTGCATGTTAACTACTCTTAACTCTTCATTACTGATCTATTGATCCCCACCCCTCCCTCCTCCCCCACCTCTCTATCTCTACCTCCTCCCACCCCTCCTTCTCCCCTCCCCACCCTCTCTCTCTCTACCTCCTCCGACCCCTCCCTCTCCCCCCTCCTCCCACCCCGACAGAAGCATCTACATCTGGAAACAATATTCCAATTAACGGGGAAACGAGTTGCAATCAATTTCCAATGGGACTAATCAGAGCAAGTCAGAGATAACATAAATAGATTTGATTAGCTCGGAACCATCCACGTGTTGCCAATATATTGCAGGTATCCCGGAAACGAGCCCCAAAAATATCCACTGCCCCAGAGCTTTCTACTGTCAGTGTCCCCATTGCTCTCCACTACTGGAAGATTTCTTTCTTTCTTTATTTATTTCCAAAACAACCGTAGTTGTTTGATGAGTAACATTGGTAGATGGGAGAAATCATAAGACGAGACTTTGGTAAAATCTGATCAGATCTTATCTTGATCCATCGTCGCCCTAACTCTCTCAATGCTGGATAATAAAGCAGGGGGTTGAAAATACTGCATACATTAATAAATCTCTCCTAAAATGTTTGTCATTGTTGTCATTTCAAGTAAATTACTCAATTAGATTTAGAGTCGGTAGGCTCCACACTGTCCACAGTCCAATGAAACGCTGATATAAAGATAATGAACAAAACAAAAACAATGTTAATGTGTATGTTTTTGTGGACATTGAGGGTGTCCGGGGGAAAACATGAGAAAACGTACCACTAGGATTTATCAAGGATATGTAAACAAATGATTAGAAGCGAGTAATGTTGTTACCAAACCTGTAGTCTGAGCTAAAAATAGTAACATTCCTACAACACTGAAGCTAGTACTAAAACCTAATCATAACACAAAAACATGACATAAACTATCAAACTAATTATATTTAACACTTGCTTCCATGTCAATATACGCACAATTCAGAAACTCTCAAATTGACCCAGACATCATTCAGATATTCCAACGCAACAATTAAGAAAGTGCAACAAGTCCACAGCAGCAGATCAAATTCCACTTCTTTTGAGGGAAACCTGCGAAAACCTGTCCATGGCAAATTAGCAGGCCTAATTACAGGTGGCATTAACACTACGAAGGTGACAACCAAGAACACCTGTACGATATTCTTGAAGGAACTACATGTAAACATCAGCTGAGCAAATAGATGGGCAACTGGACATAGGGTGGAAAAAACGCCAAGCTTCCAGAAAAATCCTGACAATTGCCACAGAAAAACCTCCCTGTGAAACTATTTAATAGTTAACGAGGATAGGTTTGCTTGGCATAATTAAACAAATAGCCGATTGAAACCATATTGATAGTCATATACATCACTGAACATATCTTGGTGTGAATTAAAATCAGATGTATTATATGTTAAAAATGAATATATTTGGAATATGCCTTTCACTGTTTCATCGGTTACATATATTGTAGCAATATACTTTTTTGCCATTCCATCCGTAGGAACTGTAAATAGTTTCTTTATTATGCTGTGATATATCTGCACATACTTATATATGAAGGTAAATACATAGGAGAAGATTTAATAAGTTTGGATAACATTTTTTCCAATAATCTTTTATTGACTAAACTATGTTTAAATCGATTCAAAAGCAATGTCATAACAAGTGAGTAATTGTTAAATTGAGAAAATCCAAACCACAGGTCCATTATTAGAAACAGACTTAGGTTACCATAATTAGCTTTACTAATCTAACAAATCAATGCCAAATGTTTCCGCATTTCTGATATGGTTTCAGTCCAATTCTTTGGTATTCAAAGTACCAGTAGTACCAGTCCAAGACTTTCCAATATAAATTGGAGCCAAAAGGGTCAAGAATCAAGACCCTTTCAAAAATAAACTTGGTTCATGTTGATAGGGTGGGGTGTAGTGGAGTGGAGTGGGGTGGGGTGGAGTGGGGTGGGGTTGAGTGGAGTTGGGGGGCACTTCATTAAACCTGCGTCATTCAGTTTTCTCGTTAAAGGTATGACATTCATCAAGCCTATGTGATGGCGGGCTCGTTAGGTTCAAACCTCCTGTTCAAAGGGCGGGACCTCTTACTAAATAGACACAACAAGACTTCAAACATTGACTTTCGGTCTGTCCTAGCTTTATCTGTTTGGGGTTCCAGTTCAGATGTCAATTTCACCATGTTCACCAAATACCTGCGACTTAATCGCGATACACCGTAAAAATTTTTAACCCTCCACCTGCGGAAGGACTACTTCAGATGTCCATGAATCGGTGATGGCAATAAACCTAGAACTGTAAGGGTTAACAGAATACGGCTTTATTGAGTAATGATACTTGTTGTATTTCTTAAAGTGACGTCAATGTGGTTGCCGTTTACGATGAATTAATTAACCCTATCCCTACTGGATTAAGAACATGCACAGTTCTTTAGGGCATCTCCGGTCGCCTCCAGCAAGGATAGAATAACATGACGAAAAACTTCTTTTTGACTGATTAACAACTCGTACGTCACATGCGCACATCGCACGTGATTCCGATATTACGGAATAGTGAGGATTAATTACAACGTATCGTAGTGTGTTTATTGCACGGTGGTCAAAATAACACGGCGAGTTGTGAAGGTACACCCTACTGTGTGCTGGGTGTGTGTCAGCGTTTGTCGTGCTGGGTTTTCGTGACTATCAATTTAATGGTTGACACAAGACAGTTTAAAAAACACACAGCTGTTGAACATTACAGGGCTGTATGAGGTACTTAATTCTGTGCTGTTTCAGACCATGAAATACAAAAATCCTGATGTGGCGATGACATTGGACTACTGGCTTATTTTAAATTAGATTGGCATGTTTATGTTCTTAATAGAGAGAGAGAGAAAAAAATGCAATCAAATTAATGAACACTACTATTTGAACCATAAATTAATTCAATGGCAAAAAATAACAAATTTAAATAACTTGCTTCTTTTATTAATTTCATTTAATAGGATAAAAAAATGAATTAATGTAGAAAATTACTTTTGCTACAAATATAAACAATTAGTATCTGCTTAAATTATCATAAAAGCAACATCATTTCCTCTGCTAGATTGTGAACTTTAAAACTATTTTGTCAGTGAGTGAGTGAATATGGAATCTTTCATCCATTTGAGACGACTATTTTGTCAGACAAATATCACAAACTTTAGTACCAGTCTATATCAGAATTTACAATAAAGCAATGAACATTCTTTCGACCATGTTGACATCTTGCCAAGTGTTTCCTAACCTAGCCTGTCTATATCAGAACAATGCATACTAGCATATACACCACAACGTGTCATTTCCAGCTGATAATCTCCAACTCCGGGGAAAAAATAACCGTGAAAGAAATAATCACGTGCCTATAGGTAGACCCACCACACAATACAAGTAGATACAATCTGGTCTGTGAGCGGATAACAATACTAACACCCCTCCTCATACATCGCAGGTCGATGTTTTCATAGGTGGCGACACCCGTCACAACGGAGCGGACTGGTTATTACGGGTGTCAAGTCTGCTTGTCGGGCGTTAGCTGGCTATTCAATGACAACCAGGTTACTTATATTGACAAACAAATACACGCGACAAAAAGAGTGCACTGAAGATAAACATAAACGTCGCTGGTGATATTTTTTCGATTTGTTCTCTCGTGGTTATAACATATGGACTGTCGATGGTCCATATTAACATTTTCTAAGCTGGATGTATTCACTGCCTTATAGGGCATGACTGGTTGCCTGCAGGAAGATTAATAAATACTACTTGTCTGAAAACTACATTTATATGTCACAGACTTAGTCTGATGGAGAGTTAATGAATACTACCAGCCAGGGGGCCTATTCGCGATTTTTTATTTTACGATCATATGACAATCTTAACGATTCTTATAGTATGGCTGCGAACTGTTCTTAGGCTAAGAAGTTCATAAGAACGTTTCGAGAATAGGCCCCCTGAGCCATTTCTCCCAATGCTAAAGGTATCCTAAAGACGAGTAGAAATTCATGTTTTTTGTAAGCATTTGTTATTTGTATCATTATTCGGGCCAGTAAGTTTTAAATGTACCGTAAGTTTCTATCAGTGACTAGTAATAGACATGACCAATGGGTAGGGGTGGAAGGTTGTTGTTATTATAATGGTAATAGTAGATTGGCACCGACCTGTTCAGTTGAAAGCCCCTCCTCATCCATCGACTGTTCCAAAAGCCGGTACCTAGAATAAAAAAAATGTCGATGAAAATCATGGTCTAGAAATCCTGGGTTCAAGACTAGCTTCTGCCATTGTGCTGCACCCTTGAGCAAAGTGCTTAGATCTACACTGGTCCAGTCCACCCAGCTGTGAATGGGTACCAGGTAGGATGAGATGGAATTGTGAATGTTAACCTTCAAGTTCCTGAAATGGCAGCTTATGTTGGATACTCCCCAGGGAGTTGAAAAGGTTAAATAAGTGCATAAGGGCAGTACTGTAGTGCTATGAGTATGGTTCTGATCATGAATTTGGTGCAAATTAAATACTCACATTATTAGTATTACTATTATTATTAGTAGTAGTAGTATTATTATTAACAGATCATCAAATTATGTGAAATTATTCAAGGAATTAATGAGATTAGATATATTTTGTTGATTAATTGTTTGCAGTAATTCATGAAAGCTAAATTTATATTTATCAAATTTGATGCAACAGGTGTGAATTCTACACACTAAATTTAGTAAATAATCGATAAATTGATAAATATAATTTTTTTTATAATATTTCTGTGGAACTACTGTTAAATTACTGTACAGTGTATTCAAGTCAAGACTTAGGATTAGGCACACTATTCTTTTCCATTTTCTATCCATTGCGATATTTTCACATGGGATTCCATAAACCAAAACTTCACAACACAATGAAGCAAGATGATAAAAATAACATTCTTTTAAATATTACTTTGAGATATAAAATTAATAATGTTTATTACAGGGTTGTCAAAACATTTCTAGGATTAGAGTGTGTGTGTAACATGCTCTGGCGATTAGAATTATATTCCGAACAAGACGTCACAAAAGACGCATTGAAATACTTAAATCCTTGACAATCAGACCTCAGTGATCATCTAAGCAAAGCCATTTCATCAGGAAAAGTCAATATTTAACTTTAGGAGTGTATTCATATGAATAGCACAGCTCGACTCACGGATCATTATTATTAGGCAGTGCAAAGAGCCTTGACACAAAAAGATAAGAATGATCCTGTAAACACTAAATAAGACATGCTTCCAGAAAGGGAGCAAACTCTCATGAACTATTCCTTGATACATGCCAAAAATAATTCATCCATAATAAACACGCTGCAATAATTACGCTAGGTCATTTGGAGACTGTGATAAGGAGAAGGTTCACCGATGCTTATTTTAGGTCAAATGCATTTATTATTAAAACAACAAAAACAAAACGAATATTCAAGCCAGAATACACACTACAGATAAATATAAACATCTGGTAATGTCAGGGCTCGATAGTAAACACTGTCCACCTGCCTAGGACAGGTATTGTCCACAAGTGGACAAGTGAAACAGGCCAGATTAACAAGCTCAGGACAAGTAGTTTGATGTCGGACAGGACAACTGCCTCGGAAGGTTAATACAGAGCCCTGAATGTACATTTTTTATATGTGTCATAACCTTTCTTCATCAAGGTCAACATTCCTAATATTCTATAGACCGAAGTGATTATGACCTCCGCGCTGGACCATAAACAATCTATTATTAATATCCCTAGACACGCAGGATTATAAACAAATTTATTATTCATATTCTCCTGACAGTTGACATCATAAACAATTTTTAGCATTGACATTTTTCTCCCTTTCCATTACCACTATCGCCAACCCAGGACCTGTACAGTATGTGCATATATTACTATTAATCAGGACCTGTACAGTATGTGCATATACTATTAATCACACCAGGACCTGTACAGTACGTGCATATATTACTATTAATCACACCAGGACCTGTACAGTACGTGCATATATTACTATTAATCACACCAGGACCTGTACAGTATGTGCATATATTACTATTAATCACACCAGGACCTGTACAGTACGTGCATATATTACTATTAATTACACCAGGACCTGTACGGTATGTGAATATATTACTATTAATCACACCAGGACCTGTACAGTATGCAGTGTTTTTGCTGCCCATCGGCCATCAGCAAATTTGCAGATTTATTTTTCAAATGTCCGAAATGGCATGTTTAAAATACATATATTACTACCAAAATGTCCGAAACTCTTTTACTCAGTTTTAGTCATTCAGGGCAATTGTCTGAAACAAAATTTATTGCAGCTGAATCACTGAGTATGTGCATATATTACGATTAATCACACAACAAATTGGCCCCGATTTTTCCTTCCTTCCTTCCTGACCACACTGCTGCTACGATCATCATGATCATTCTATGCGCTTGTGCTGCACTCAAGTCTCAGCCCAGATGTCTCGGTCGGAAGTATTGTCTCGGTGGTCTCGATGGTCTCATAAACCATGAGGAAGTATAGAAAACTGTGCATCGTGTACTATAGTGTCTTAGGCCAGTCACTTTTCATTATTCGTTTCTAATCCCAAAATTCAGTTTAATGTTATGCCGACACAACACATGCAACTGAATTGTTTAACTCTCTCCATGCTGGAGGCACCCAGAGAAGTCCTGAACAGCAGGGCCAGTGCCTAATCCAGCAGGGAGAGGGTTAATGCGGATTCCAAAGTCAGAGTTACAAAAGCTGCGTACAGTATATTAAATATTTGAATCTGTGGAATAATTTAGGCCAACATAAAACACGATATTTCAATATTTGTGCCAACAAAATTCATAATGATTGTACGGAATAAAAGTTTCTAAATTTTTATTTATTTTTAATAATAATTTTTGAATTGGGGTTTAGAGTCACTCTCTAGAATCTTTCACTAATATCACGAAAAACGCAAGAAAACTGTACGAGTGGCCTGAGTGAGAGTCGAGTATGCTAGAAAATGCACCAGCAGTGATGACACCAGGTCAAGGCCACGCCAAATGGACATACGTGTCACAGCAGTGAGGTCAAGGCCACGC
>JAUTBX010193930.1:0-14898 GCA_032361465.1 Lepetodrilus tevnianus
CCCCCCCCCCCCCCCCCCCGCCCCTGCCCCTCCCGGCATGGGTTCAGATAGCGTTCTGGTACATGAAACTCCGCTTCAAGGACTCTCCCACTGACAAAGACAATAACCTTTATCAAATATTTGTTCACTCCGATAGGAATAGGTAATATTTCTTCCCATTAAAACTGGCTATCAACCTCTCTAACCTTTGTGCGGGCGGAGTTTCAATTGAACGTACATGTGTTTGGTCAGTATCAAAGAGAAACGACCAAACAGGAACACAGCCGTTGCGGAGTTTACACGTTCAACCATTCTCTCTAATTGCCGTTATCTCTGCGCACTAGCATCGCTGGCAATTTCTCACAATAAATTTGACAAACGAGGCAGTGGAAACAAAAACTGGTCACTTTCTCTGGTCGAGGATAATGGGTCGTGATTGATAAACACAGAGACATTACACAGATAAGGCGTGACACGGAGCAGCTGTTACATCACGAGCTCGTGACGTCATGCATAATGACAGCATAGATCAATGGCATGTCAGCCCGTACGTTTGAAATGTTATCACAACCCGAGACGTGCAATCGACATGGAAACATACATCAATGTCGAACACGTGCGACTGCTGAGAATTATATCGGCACCATGGGAGGGATAAAATTAAACTGCAATCGAAAATCGTCGTCTGTTTGCTTGACCTAGGTGTGGTTTTACTATTTCCAATAGTCTTGAACTACCCGTGACACCTGATACGAGGAAATTAAAAATAATTGGCGATAAAGTAATTGCACAAGCTCATTTGAGGAGATTGCTGAAATAGAAAGTTATCGCACGAGGGAGAACTATACACGGCCAACTCTCCTATTCCATGTTACTTGCTTCAATTTATAATCTTAGTCGTGTGATATTCATAAGTGATGTTGATGTAAAATAGAGATAAAATTTGAAGATTTCGTGTATTGTTACATTAAAGATGCCACGTGTGTTGTTAATTTGACATTGTGTATGTGTATGCGTGCATATGTGCTTGCGTGTGCTTGTATAATATACAGTATCAGTATGAGTATGTTTACGTTCCATCTGACGTTTAAATAGTTAATGCACCATAAAAATACTAATTTAGAAAACTATTTTTATCCTTATAGTATAACGACTAAGATTATATATATATAGAACTGACTTGTTTTATGCATTATCGGATGTTTTCACTTTAAACAGTATATTGTTTATACTTCTACAACGCTGCCAAGAGTACCCACAAACAGTGCACTGGTGTGAAAGCAGATTTACGATGTTTTGTACTCATCTGTCAGCGTACAATATGAGTGTAACCTGAGAGGGCTATCCAGTACATACCATAACTACTTCCCCATGCTAACAACGGTACATATCCCAAGACAAGAGCACATTCCAGCTTCCAACGAGAGCATTATCCGATATACCGTAGCATGTACTAGTATATATATGCTTTAAAGAAGCGGTTTAATAACGTGTACGGTTAGCCTACTTTAAAATACTTGAAATATGAAAAACTGTTTTCTGGTTGTTTTTTAAAAAAATATAAATTAAAATATTTTTTTACAATTTTTAACCTGTCTTGCTCTACTCTCTATTTTGATATGTTTAAGCTTAACAGCAGACACTGTCGGTTAAATGTATACACTCATGGTGTATTTAATTATGTTTTTACAATAATACGTACATGTATACTTTGAAACAATTGAAATATGAAAACTTCTTTCCTCATTTACCCAGCGGAGAATGGGTACGCGGAAGGATGAGATGGATATGTGAATGATAACCTTGTAGCACCTTGAATGGCAGCTTGGGTTGCATACTCCCCAGGGAGCTGAGCAGGAATTGAGTGCACACAGATCCATTGCCCGGGGTAATAATGTACAGCGCTCTGATCACGCTGTAGCGTGGATTTAGCGCTATATAAGACTGTATATTATTATTATTTCTTCATAGACTTTCCTCTTCCTGCTGGATTAGGCACATGTACAACCCTTTAGGCACATGTACAACCCTTTAGGTTGAGTTGCCTTCGGCACGGAGAGGGTTAAACTGCTCTCCACGTACTTGGACATGTTTATGTTTAACAGTAGACAACTAGATTACACAGCTGCAAGACCTAATCACTTGACAATGAGGGTCTTTGGCGGCATCCATCACTTTCATTGCTCATTGTCCTCTGGGGGGAATGTACTTTAATATCGAGAGTTCCCAGACAATATCCTCTGGATCGTATTTCTTCATGTCATTTCTCATTTCAGATTCTACCTGGTTTGATTTGGTAACTGTAAACCCCAATTCCTGGTTTTGAATCCGGCCAGGTATACATGGTGGGGAATATTTGTCACCAAGCGCAGTGATTCGATGTAGAAAACAAACATTGTGATTTGTATGTAATAATTTAGCATTTATTGTTAGAAAATAGTAAAAAATATGTATTTACACAATGTACAAAACAGACATACATTCAACAAATGAGAGTCCAAATACAGCAACATAATCATACAACAAAACAAGTATTTGGAAATGTCAACATCTTTTCACATACAAACTTAATGACCAAAGACCTTTTTTACTTTATGGACATGTTTAGGTAACATTTACTAAGTAGAGCAGTAATGTGAAAACCTGGTATTTTTAATCCAAAATAAATGGAATAACTGATAATAAAAATATCCCAAGCTGAAAGATTATACTTGAAGGAAAGGTAAGCAATACCTATGTTGAAATGTATATACCATCTGTAAATACTGGTAGATTCAACATTATTTTATTCAAAGAATGTATAATTAATTTATTAAATTAATTATAATGAATTTATTAAATTAATTATCAGAACTGTTTGCTTCATTGTTGATACAACTTTGTGATGTGTTGAATTAGCAATACTGCATAGCATTATTCTAATAAATCATCTACACCTAGAATTGTATTTGTTTGTTTGTTTGTTGTTGACCAGAAGCACCATAGCATACCTACATTTAATCTTTATGACCATAAACAACCTGAGGAATAACATTATGACTGGGACCATGAAATGACAATGCTCGAGATAAATATACTGCGATATACCTGTGACAGGTGATGAGAAAGACAGTATTATTCCGTGGAGAGTGATGATGTCTTGCTATTAACATGTGACAGTGAATGACAGGTGATATGTGGATGACATCAACATGAAATCTGATTGGGACTGGAGAAGTGAACAAAACAGGATGAGAAACAGGAGTTTGAGTCACAAAGACATTCCTTTTTACAAATTAAGTGATTGTACAAAATATAAGCTGGGTTCGATCCCAAGAGGTATTTAATATGAAACTAAATTTCTTTGATATTTCTTTATCAAATTATCGATTATAAAGAAAACAGACAGCACATCACTGGCAGTTAAGAAGTGTGTTTTTTTAGAGGAAATTCAATTTATATTCAAAGGGCTGAATAAAGTAACTTTCTGGTATGAATGGAAGTGTCTCTTGTGTATAAAGCCGAAGGAGTGATGACTAGACACACATCACAAGTGAATTTCTTAGTGAATATTTGTGAGTTTTAAATGCTAAATGCCACAGGTTTGCTACATAGATAAAAGAGAACATGGCTTGGGTTTTCAATTCGCTGGATATCTTCATCAAAGGTTTCACTCACGATAGCACCATTATTGCATAATTTGACATGATTTTGCATGAATTGACAAAAAAATCTACAAATTGTATTTCTGCTCATGAGATTTCATCTCATAGGAACCGGAAATATAATGGTGATATGTCAGCATATGTATGTCACATCAGGATAATGTTGGATAATATGAACACTTTTCACACAGATGAAATACATTTAATTGGATATTTTTAAGAATGATTTGTTCATTCATATGGTATATATTTGATCCTACAGTCTTATCGCATGTCAAAACAACATTCTCAATTTTTTAAATTGAATCATTGCAAGGGATTTAAATGTCTTAACACAACAACAATAACAAGCACAACATCATGATGGCATGACCATATAAGTCAATGACCATATATGGAAAGCCTCGTCTACACTGTTCTACTCTCAGGTGTGTTTGAGTTCGCTATCTCACATGGAAGGAATTAGAGAACTTGTAGTCTTCTCACAACTTGGAATTTCCTTTTGATGAATACTGATATGCCATTTATAAACAACAGTATTACATGTGGGCAGAAAACGTCATATCGTCACTCTTTCATACTGCACTGGTATTTTCCACACAACTGTATTTGTACACACTTTTCCCCCGAGAACACACATGCCTCACACAAGAATATCCTTGGGCATATTCTCCTTGAAGAACAACCTGTCTATCTCGTCACAGAGTTCCTCTGGATCCACGGTGTAGCTCCCCGACGTTGTGGTGTCACCGTCCCACATTGACGTGTTCACCTCACTCGCGGATCCGTCGTACGGGCGGCGAACCAGCTTGTGTCCATTCATGTCCATATACTCTCCTTCCAATGAAGGATGTTTTAGATGCACGTACGTCCCCGCGTCAGGCGCCAGTTTATGTCTGCCGCCGTGGTGCGACAATTGTCCCTGCGAGCCACCGTAACTGCCGTGCTGTGGCGCTCCGTGAGTGAACTGATGGTTGGCCTTCATCCGCGGAGGTATGGAAAGTCTGTGAGGAGAAACGGCAGAGTTCTGTGCCCTTGCTCGATAAGGAATAGCACCGTTGTGATGATGGTTGTCGGGGAACTGCTTGGATTGGACAGAGTCTGTAAGGGAGGAGTTGTCGTAGCCCTGCGTGTCACTGCCGTAGAACGTGGAGAAACTGGCAGCGGGCGACGCGGACTGATGTTCACTGGGAGGGCGTGGAGGATGACGCTGATTGTAGTTCATATCTGAAAAACGATACAAATGTGTTACAAAAATAGCAATGTACTCGTGAAAAACATGTATAGTAAATATACACAAGTTATAGTAAGGAGAAATTCAGTATAAGATAGTCCATTAACCCTCTCCATGCTGAAGGCAACTGGAGATGACCTCAAGGGCTGTACCTGTGCCTAATCCAGCAAGGAGAGGGTTAATATCAAAGAAAAAATAATATTTTAAAATACATATTTTCCCAATGAATGTTCAGTTGAGAAGCACTACAGTTTGAGACACAACAGCGAATATCATACCTGATTCTAATGGATTTGAAGATCCTCCGTGGCTTTGTGTCTCGACGTCACTGCCACCTCTGCCACTGTCACTGATACTGACGTCGCCTGAGAGGTCGCTCCCACTGTCGTCATGGAAACGGATGTGGGTGTGGTTCTTGTCATTGTCATCCTTGAAGGTGGAGAATTTCTGTTGCTTCGACTTCCCCTTGTGACCCTTCTGTAAAAGAGATCCATATACATATTAAGATTGTGCTTTGACATTTTTGCAATGATTTATCATTTCAACAGCAACCATCTCAAGTAATTTGATCCATTATTTCAACAGTAATTATACATTTATAAAAGCACTCGTGTCCAGCTATAGGCTAGCTGCTCAAATGAGCTTGGAGCATTGGGTCATTGTATTCAGATACAACTTTAATATGATGATTGTACGTTTTTAACAATACCTAATACCAAATATGAAACCCAAGTCAAAGGTTTTCAAAAATCTTAGTAAATATATGATACTGTGAAAACATAATATTTTTTTTTAATATTTGAATTTGTATTAAAATAAAAAAGTGAAAACATTTTCTACTTACACCCTGCTCCGTATCCTCAGGGATCGTGAAGAGGCAGTCATTGTTGCGTGCGTTATAGCCGACCGACCCGGACGACATGGACATGTTGTTCTCCTCGTCCAGCGAGAAGCTGACCTCCTTCTCCTTCTTCTCCGAGTCCTTCTCGGACAGTGGCGTCGTGGAGTTCTTGGACGAGGACGACACCGAGCTGCCGTGGCGGTGAATGCTGGACATCACCTTCTCCTCCTCCGCCTTGGCGCGGTACAGCCGCTTCTTCTTGTCCGAGCTGCGCAGCAGACAGATGACGGCGATGACGACCACTGCCAGCAGGATGGTGACTCCGACCAGCACCATGGCGGTGATGATGTTGATGGAACCCTGGTTGGACTGCGTGAGGGTGGCGTTGCCTAGCCGGACCTCGATGAAGAGCTCCGACTGCGTCGCTCGCTGCGGGGAGCCTTGGTCCTGTGCGACCACCATGAGACTGTAGACCATGTCCACATCTCCGGCCTGGAGGTCCTTCCTCAACCGAATGGCGCCCGTCATGTGGTCGATCATGAACAGCGAGCTTCCGTTCCCGCCCTCGATGTAGAAGGATAGGTCGGCGTTTCGTCCTTCGTCCTTATCGATGGCTCGGACAAAAGTCACGGGCGATTCCTTGCCGTGAGTGTGGAACACTACTGCCGTGTTGTTGTACGGGCTCGGGAACACGATCAACGGAGTGTGGTCGTTGACATCTCTGACGGTGATGATGACGTGAGCCGTGCTGTTGAGAGGGGGACGGCCGAGGTCGGTTGCCACGACGACGAAGGAATAAGAGTCCTTGGCTTCTCTGTCGAGGGCGCGGCTGGTTTTGATGACTCCATCAGCGTACACGATGAAAGGGAAGTCGGAGTCTGTGGAGTGGTAGAGCTGGTACATGACGATGGCGTTCTCGTCCAGGTCGGCGTCAGTGGCGTTCACCTGGCCTACGATGGTGTAGTCCGGAGACTCCTCAGGCACAGCCAGTCTGAAGGTACTGTTGGTGAAGACCGGATGCCGGTCATTGACGTCCAGGATGGTGATGATGATGGTGGCCGTCGCAGTCAACTTGGGAGTTCCTCTGTCTATGGCCAGAACCTTCACCACAACCTCAGGGTATTGCTCACGGTCGAATCTCAAAGCAGCTACCACGGTTCCATTTCTAAAAACATTGAACATGTTACCGGGATCGTTCTTGATTCTGTAGACAATCTCAGCATTCACACCAGTGTCCTTATCAGAAGCTTGCAGTGTTTTTATGGATGCACCGGATGGGTTGTTTTCGATGATCGTTGCATAGTAAACACTTTCGGGGAACGTGGGTGGGTTGTCGTTCTCGTCGGTGACGGACACGAGGAGGTTCCCTCGGACGACCTTTGGAGGGGAGCCTCCATCGCTGCAGGTCACAGTAACGTTGTGGGAGTCCTTGTGTTCTCTGTCCAGTAGCTTCACCAGGATGACCTTGAACTCGTTGTGGTCCAGTTCACGCAGCTCGAAGGAAGAGTTGGACAGGGTGCAGTGGACTTCCCCATTGGAACCAGAGTCAGGATCCTTCACCTCGATGTGGGCAACGACCCGTCCAAGTTCCGAATACTCCGATATATGAGCGATGCCAGTCTTGTGAAAGACATTGATGTGCATCTCGGGAGCATCATTGTGGGTGTCGATAATGGTGACATCGACGACTGTCTCAGCAGTCTTGGCAGGAACACCGTGATCGCGAGCTTCAACTATCACAACATGACTTTTCCCAGCTTCATATTCTAGAGATCCCGCTGTCTTCAATTGTCCGGTGTACTTGTTCAGATTGAAAAGTCTGAGCACAGTTTCGGGTTGGCGAGGTCTGAAGTGGTAGGTGATGTTGCCGTTTTTGTTGATGTCCGGATCTGTTGCCCGGAGAGACACGATGACTCTGCCCGGTGGTGTCGTCTCCGAGATGTTTGCCGTGTATCTGGGCTGATCGAACGACGGCGTGTTGTCGTTGATGTCCGTGATGGTGATGTCCAGATTCAGAGTTCCCGTCTTCTGAGGAATCCCGCCATCTCTGGCCAGAACCATCAGCTTGTAGTTGTCAGTGAACTCTCGGTCCAGGGGCTGGACAAGCTCCAGGGAGATGGAGATAACTCCGGACGACCCCACGTGGTTGATGAGCACAAATGGACTGTTCTTTGGCTGGAGGTCGTAACTCCTCACAGAATTGTTCACACCGGTATCTTTGTCAATAGCACCAATCAAGGGGAAGTTCCTACCAGTGTTGGCTCCTTCTGATATCTCCAGGTTGTAGGTGGACACAGAGAACTCAGGAGCGTTGTCGTTGATGTCATTGATGATGACGTTCAGCTGGATTTTCTGGAAGAAGGATCCGAGACTTGACTGGGCGACGGCTTCGAAGGACAGCTTGCAGATCGGGAGGAATTTACACAGGGTCTCTCTATCCAGCTCCCTGGTGGTGGTCAGGTCTCCACTGATGCTGTCTATGGAGAAGTTGGAGGTGTGAGGGTTAACTTGACTCAGGAAGCTGTAGCGAAGTCTGGAGAATTCCCCGTTGCTGACAAAGTCTCTGAGATGTGCGTCGTCTGCAATGTTGCCCAACTTGCTCCCCGCTGGTCTCTGCTCGTCGATGGTGTATGTCAGCTTGATGCCCACGATGAGCGGGACACTGGTCAAAAGGATGCTCAAAACCAATATGGCCGACATGGTAGACATGTTGGATTTGTTGGGTCAGGTGCAGTTAGTGTAGAGTGTCATTCGATGTTTTTCTCTCACTTCTGAAAAATAAAATATAATGTTAAGAATTTGGGTAATAAACATCAAAACATTGAAAAGAATAGATTTGGTCCATACCAAAAGCAATTTAGATTAAAATAGATTGTGATATTTTTAGAGAAATACTACAGCCACAGTATTGGTGTCTCCCGTGCTAAACTGTTAACAACGTCAATCCCCAAGCTGCATCATATCAGATAATTAGATCTCTAAATGGGATTCTCTAATATACTTGGAGCATAGGAACATCGCTGTCTACCGTATCCTACCTCCTAGGCTAGTGCACATGTAGCCAAATCTCACTGCTTCCCCATCCAAGTGTAGGCATTAAATACAGGAACTTAACTCTATACTACAGTGTATTACCAAAAGAAAACTTTAACTGCAAGCTTAATCTCCCATTGTGTTTAATTGTATTTTTCAAAAAAACCAAAATTCTTTCATGTGGATGATGACAAAAGAAATCCGATAAAAAAGCAACAACTTTCAAATCCCCTAATGTTTGTGTAATAAAATATAGCGAGACAAGATATAAGAAGATTAAGAAAGTTTACAAAAACTAATCCAATATCCTCAGGGCTGGAAGTCTTCAAGAGAAAGCTATGGTAATGAACAGTCCAGAAATGTGATCTAGTCTTGGAACCGTATATACATTCTGCATGGTTCTACTCCTAACTACCTGACTGATGGACTGATGGTGGGACTGACGGACTGAGAGAAGATACAGCCACAATGACCGACAAGTGGACAAGACAGCAGTCTGACCGCTGCATTGATTGACCAGCCGACCGACCGCACAGTAAACTGACCGGCTCCCTGACAGACGAAACTGCCCACTGGTCAAATCTGAGACTAACCACAGTCCATGACCCCCCTCTCCTGCACCTGTGTCCCAGAGGATTATCAGTAGGGGGGAGGGGATTAGGAGTTGTCCGAGGGGGATTAAATCTGGATTAAATCTGGATTACGGCAGAATATGTATGGTATTAGTATTGCAAAGCTTCTTGCGGACGTAACAACAGCAATGATTTTGAGTGTAAGTCTGGCGAGTGTATGGATTGTCTTCAGACTGCAGATGTTTGTCAACTGACTGGACAGACTTACTAGGTGACTTCCAGATTTTAACACTCTGTCGGATTAGCGCTTGATTAACATGCACTTGAGTAGGTGATTAGAGACAGAATGCTAAATGACATGTTGACTGGGTAGGCAATATCAGTTTAGTTCACAGTATCAGTTTGGTTAAACAATATCAATTTGGTTAAACAATGTAAGTTTAGTAACAATATCAGTTTAGTTGACAGTATCAGTTTGAGTAAACAATATCAGTTTTTCATTACATAATATCAGTTTAGCTAAGCAATATCAGTTTAGCTAAGCAAAATCAGTTTGGTTAAACAATATCACTTTGGTTTTATCAGTTTGGTTAAACAATATAAGTTTAGTAACACTATCAGTTTAGTTGAAAGTATCAGTTTGGCTAAGCAATATTAGTTAAACAACATCAGTTTGGTTAAACAATATCAGTTTAGTTAAACAATATCAATTTAGCTGACAATATCAATACACATTTAATACACTATTCATAGAATGCAAATTAACTGCCATGTAAAAGCATTTGCAATAAATACAGAATTAAATAATGTCCACAATATTGTAATTTTAAGTTTTATACAAGTACGTGTCATAGTAATCTGACTTCAAAGTCAGCTATCAGTGAAGTGTTTAAATTTTTTAATTAATACCAAGCAAAATCAAATTCATGTTTCCTGTAGAATGGTTCATATGAATTCTTATTACTGCATGTGTTAATGTAATTTGTAAAAGTTGGTGGTACAGTGATTTTCAATTTTACTCATAATAGATAATCAGTTTAAATTGCAATCTGTTATGTATTGAAATTGTAAATATTTAAATTGTCTAATCTTTTACAATTAAAAATAACACTTCAAATGTTTACACTTTAAAAGGGAAAACACTAAATGCACCTTTAAAAGCAAAATTATTGTAAATAAATATTCCAGTTTAGTTCATTTCATAAAATGCAGAAATACATTTCTTGATACAAGATATACTGCAAAACATTAATCACCTGCTTCTAATGATACACCATTAACACGAAAGCTGTTAAATAATGTACAAACAATCTACCCTATCTCTTCTTACCTCTTAACAAAATGCAGCCAAGTTATTTTAAATCCATTTCGAATCCCTACTGTACATAGCGGGCATATCCAGCACCCGAATTCATGAAATATCCGTGCACTGTCGTCAATATCACACTATCGTCAATATCATGAGTCCACAGTTGTCAATATAAAAACACTTCACATGGTGGAGCTATAGCAGTCCACAAGCTAGCGAGCCCGCGTTCCTTGGGCGACTACTCTCTGTACTGGCTTGAGACTACTACAGCAGTGCTAGCTTCATGAGCTTGACAGTGACAACTCCACAGCTAGGGTAGGCACTGCACCAGGCTACAACACTGCTCTATCACCCACTCCTCTCCACTGTGGCTAATTTCAGCTCCTGTCTGTCAACCAACTCTGAGTGACAGCAAGAGATCCCCGCTCTATTGAGCATGTGCGTGCACACTGAAAAGCTACCTAGTAATTAACGTTAGGTCATCATTGCGTGACCTCTGACCTCCCACCAAGACGGAACAGGTATCAATGGCCGGAGTGGACATTAAGTGACCGTTAGGTAACCAATCGCTGGGGATCATTGTTAGACTTGTGTACTCTTATCCAATCAGTAGGGAGGGGGTTTATCAGGGAAACTGCTGTAGGCAAGGGCCAAGGGGCCTGAGGGAATTGTGATACCTTTGTTTGAGAAAAGTTGGATTTTAGGAATATTTTGAAATGTCTGAGACCTAAAGAACACATATTTCTTACTGTACAACCAAACTGCATTTTGTTATGTCTGTTGTCTTTGACCGTAATTCTAAAGTGTACTACAAGTGTCTATGCCTTGTCTACAATAGTACATCATAGTCAGCTTTTAAACAAGCAAACTCAGCATACTTACTTAGATGTTATCTTAAAGTAGTCTCAAGCCAAAATATTTGCCATAAAATAAGTTTACATACACATTTGTAACCCTTTCCCTGCTGGATTAGGCACAAGGCTTTTTAGGGCATCTTCCAGCATAGAGAGGGTTAATACATCAACATCTTTGAAAATGATATGGGAATTGCTTTCACAGTAACCATTTATTTGTGAGCATGCAATTTAATATGGTGTATTCCATCTACATGCATATTCTCCAGTGATATTATACATTTCTTATATTTTCAAATTTCTACAATTTAGTCATCTAAATATCCAATTACTACCAATATTCTTTTTTTGTAACTATCAGCATGACAAGTATTCACATTTGAGCCTTTGTTTCAGAAAACCAACATGTGATCCAAGTTTGATCACAAAATCACAATCTCATTCCTCAAAAGGCTTCCGTAAATATTTACAAATCCTAACGACATTCAAAGATGGCTCCTCATTTAGACCTTCAATCAAACATTACGCAACTTCGAAGTGTCTGTCTCCATCTAAACCCAGCATCCCCCTGGAGATATCCCATCCCCTCTCTATCTCCCCTGAGAGAACCCCGTTCCTATCAATCCATGTCCACCATATCCCATCCCCTCCCCCTTTTTCAAATGACCCCATTACCCCCAAACCTGACCGTTACCATAACATTATTTGACCATTCCAGACCACCTCCAGTAGCCATTAAATGAGCGTATCGCATCACCCTCACCATGCTTTAAATACTGTACGTCTTACAATGTATTTGAAATGCCACAGTTTAAACTGCACCAGCGAGGGAAATGCTTGTTTAGACATGGCTATTAAAGTGACAAACTTTGTGTCATAATACAAGTTGACACATTCCATTTTAGGCATTGAAATCTTTCCTGGTAACTAGTATTTACTTCTCGTTAAATTTGAGAAGGGGTAGAAAGAATTATGTGTGTATTATGTATTAATTAGTCCGTTCGCCCAGTTTCTGTTTACATGGCAATGAAAGTGTAGCTGATTACCACTTCTGTAGGGTCAGTTGTTCTCCTAAAAGCTCTAAAATAATCAGTGATTAGTTACCGGTACATGTTAATTAGTATGTTACATGTCTTTGTCTAAACATACTTTGGTTAAATATATATTTACAGACTGTAATGAAGTTGTTAAATAGTATTACTACATGATTCTCCAAAAACGACCACTATAAAAAATAAAAATCTTTAAACATATAATTATATACCTATTTTAAAAATATTATATTCTGATATAAATTTTGATTACCGGGTATTATTACAGTATGAAATAAAAATGTTAAATTTAACATCAAATACAGAAGAATGAAAAGTTTGTGTTTCTAATTCTAAATGATGAACTATGGTATATTAAATTACTGAATGATTATATAAATCATATAGACAATATAAGCTTGGAGTTAGCATATCATACAATAATTTCAGAACCTGTAGCTGGTTATAAATATAATGTTGACATGTACCCTGAGATATGTATATTTCTACAATACTTATCATGCATCACAGTCTTATAACCTGGACACACAGCTTAAGCATGTGCACATATATGTAGGGTTAGAAGTTCCCACACACCCATGGCCCGATTAATTTCTCTTAATGTTAAAGGTATCCTACCATTCTACAGCTAGTAGAAATTTCATGTTTTGTTATGTATATCATTATTCGGGCGAGTACGCATTAAAGTTAAGTTCTAACCCTGTATTACATGTATTATGTATGTCTGTCTGTCTCTCTGTCTATGTGATGTGTGATGTGTTTCCTACACACCACAGACACTCGAGATACTGACTGTCAAGAGAGTAAATGTGTTGTACATGCCCCGTCAAGCCTCGCCTTGTGAGTTGTATCACACCGCTGCAACTGTAAAGTCTTTTTAATCACCTCCCTGGCTTGTTTCTCCGCGCTGTCATTGTTCGTTGCATCCCGCACTTCCCAACCCACGTGCCACTCTACGGTCGCGGACCACCGGTGATTGATCGTGTGTTAATTAGTGCGTGGACATACACAATCAACCTCAGTACGTGAACATGATTGTCTACTCCGCTTCGTTTGACAATAACGTTTTGGTTTTTATGTAATAAAACCTGATGAAAAAGTCATCAATATTAAATTAATACGCTCTGTATGAAAAATAATTCAATCCAGAGTAGGGGTATCTAAAATGGAAGTGGCAAATTCTGTTCTGAGCGGTGTCCAAGGGTTCCGCGTTTCAACCGTAATCCTTTTAACGCGAAACTCTGTAATTGGTTTCCTCTGTAAAGCAGTTCTGGGAGACATCGACTAATTCACATCTACCGAGTGTAGCAAGAGGTAGATTAAACCTGTATATAAAAATCAATTTTGTAATCGGACATTAGCGCTGTACAATAAACCTACTCCCCGTGTCTGAAATGATCTATAAAAAAACGAATCCAATAGTCAGTCTCCAAAGATTATTTTTACATTCTGACCGATCACCTTGCCACATGGTCCATTTCTTTCAGCTTTTTTTTTTATTAAATGTCTTTTTATACATTGCATTTCAATATCATTTTGCACTTCTGTCAACAGTTTGTAAGGCAATCAACTCAAATGAGTTCCACGCTTGTCAATCTCGCGTAAATTTCGACATTTCGTGATTTTAACAGGATTACTGTAATCCTTTCTGTGACAAGCTTCACCGAGCCGAAATCCCCCACAGAAAATTAATTATAATCTAAAATCATAAATAGTATTCAAATATGTTTATCAGAAGCCATCATAATGGATAAGGAAACGTAGAGAAGTTATGTATTATCGCAAATGACAACACTAATATCATCAACTAATCTGGTGTCAATTTCAGTTTTATCAGCATCAGGTTAATTTCTATCTAATCACGCTTAAGCTTTATTGGCTTACTCAGTGCTTATCTCCCTTTTTATGGATGGTGTAAGAAAATGACACTTGTATTATAAATGTCTAGTTATATCGTTATTGGTAATTCAAAGTAACTGAAATGGAGTAAGCCTATTTCCTGCCGTGTGTCCATCTATTTTTCAAACTTTCCATTATATTATTAAATGTAATCCAATACAGCGATTGCTAAACACATTTTGTTGTTGGTGCTGCTTGGTATTATATGTAATTTTCGGGAATTTGCAACAATACCCAAAAGGATATTATAACACTCACAATAAATGAGCTCATTTTTTATTTAGATTGGATTATTAAAAATGATGCCAAAATACATAAATGTTCTGCTCCAACATTTATAATATTACCATATATTTTTTATGAAGAAATATCGATTGATAAAATAATGTGTACTATTATGATTGGTTGATTGGTTGATTTGGGGTTTAAAGTCACTTTCTAGAATCTTTCACTAATATCATGACTTGCATGCATATGTACT
>JAUTBX010194041.1:0-14886 GCA_032361465.1 Lepetodrilus tevnianus
ACACACACACACACACACACACACACACACCACACACACACACACACACACACAACACACACACACACACACACAAAGCCACACACACACACACACAACGTGTACAACTAGTTCAGATAAGTATACCATATCCATTACTCTATGTATACACATACACCATCCTCGAACCACAGGCTATTATGACTACACATATGTGTAGTCATAATAACCTGAAGTTCGAGGATGACACATACACTTACCATGTCCAACACCTATCGAACATCTCTACAATTCTTGGACTAATAAATGAGAATAACCTTCTAGTTCCTTCCGTTGACGAACATCTTTACACGGAATACTAATTAATCAGAACGCTCTGTATCAAATGAAAGAGATACTACGCTACTGTTACAGCTAAGGGAATAACGTTTGCCTAACTATGAACTTACTATAATATTATTAAATATGAATACGCAAATTAAATACATACTCAGAAAAAGTAATTAAGGGTCAGTGGACCTTTTGAACATATGAATCTAGCTTTATATATTTTGTAACGACGAATAATGTCCAATAGCTATAGGTTCCAGATATTCTTCAAGAACTTTCCTAAATGTGTTTGAAAGTTTCACTACCCAATATCTTCCGGTCCTTAATTTGTGTTGTTGAGTATATATGCCGATGGATGTGCTATGTATTCGTATGTCAACACCAGCGTACTAATAGTTTGCTCTACCGTGACCGAACAACTTGATTTACGCGTGTTTATCACACTATGCATGACGTTTTAACAGAAATAACCGTCATGTTATGGTTGTTCACTGAAATATGATCAATTAGAAAGTGCTGGTTAAACTCGTGTGAACGTCCGACCTTGCCGGGTATTGGAGTTCGAAGTCAGTACATCATCAACCGTCGACGGAATCATTAGGTTACTCTATAACCAATCACGAAAACGGATGCTGATCATGAAGCAACGCTGTCCGTGTGACTATGTTTACGTCCGTCCCGGTTAAACTAGTCCATCTGACGCGGCTCTTATGATTACCTCGCAACTCCAATCAGTCGCCGGTTTAGAGACAGCCGTCCAATCGCTGAAGAACTGCAGGTAGCACTGTTAAAGTAGTGCCACTAGGCCAAACCTGTTTAGTGCAGAGCGCCTCTGTATACAGTCCGCAGTCAACGGAGATACCGCGTTCTCGCTGATAGTAATAGTCCTGGATATTCTAGCGGCGGATTGTTATTGTGATTCATCACCGGTTACGGTATTGAAAGTGTGAGAATAGGAGCGTGAACGCCAATAAGGTAGGTGTCTTTCTTAAAGTCGTGTCATATTTTATGAACTAAATTTATTGATATTTTAACTTTTGGATTCAAATGTGAAATTAGTATCGATAGACTATTTTAGCGGTATAATCGAATACTGATGTGTCGATATAAGAAGCACTAAGACATTTATAGATGGATGTGTCGATAACAATTATTAATGCTAGATGAGGTTCAGTGTCACCAATAGTCTAGTTTCCAGGAGATGTCCATAGAACTGAGATCAATGTTCCCTACGACTGGTTATTGCCAATATCGGTGACCATTCAGTTAACGGTAAACCATTACTAATTTACTTGAAATGCATACAATTACAATATAATGTTCTTTTAACTTTTAAAGGAAATTTATTTATATCAAAAGTTTTAATACTACATTTATTTCACCATTTAAATTATTATCTGTTACAGTATTCACACTTTAAATTCCATTCTTATGAATAGTAATTATATCATCGACTATACTATATTTGTGTATATATTTCTTGGTTCATGCTGCATTTCATTATAGTCCGTCTACAGTATAATTAAATAGTTTTAGTCACGCATGGGCGAACGATTCGCTGTTATTTGACGTAAAACAATAATTCACTCCTACACTCATTATTAAGTGCAGGATATATTTTTCGTACCAACACATACGTATAATCACGCACCTATTGGTATATTAAAGTGATCGTTAACATTGCAATTGCTATTTTTTTTTATACAGGTAGGAGTAAGATACAAACAATCAATATTATACTTTCAGGAGATAATGGGAATGACAGATACATAATTTTGCCATATTATTTTAAATATTACAGTGTAAAGCCACACAGATATATATATATACTACCACTTCGAAGCAAAACATAAATACTGCAGTGGATAATAAACTTGAAAATGCACGCCAACATGTAATATAATCACCTTAAATGGAAATCACCTTAAATGGAAAGCACCTTAAATCGAAATCACCTTAAATCGAAATCACCTTAAATCGAAATCATCTTAAATCGAAATCTTAATGAAAGAAGTATAAAACGGCAAATGTTGTTAACAGTGTGACAGCTCATACACTGCATCCAAGATGAGCTATCGTCGTTCGTTGGGAAGCGATGTCCCCCAGTGCCAATTTGCCAAAAGCACTTGGAGTTGGAAGTGGCTTTTAATAACGGAAGTAATATACACCTCGCTGCTGCTTAAATACTGGCATCTCAGCTAAAAGGAGGCAATGCGAATTTCTCGCTCTTGGTTAAATATCTCGGATAACGGATGCAATTACTGTAGGTGCATATCGCTGGTTGTCAAATGTATCAGATACAGGTTGCATCGCGATGCGGATTAAATAGTTCAGATAACAGATTCAACGTGCATCTCGCTGCTGATTAAATTGCTCAGATAAAGGCTGCATCTCGCTGCTGGTTAACTTGCTCAGATAAATGCCGCATCTCGCTGCTGATTAACTTACTCAGATAAAGGCTGCATCTCGCTGCTGGTTAACTTGCTCAGATAAATGCCGCATCTCGCTGCTGATTAACTTGCTCAGATAAAGGCTGCATCTCGCTGCTGGTTAACTTGCTCAGATAAATGCTGCATCTCGCTGCTGGTTAACTTGCTCAGATAAAGGCTGCATCTCGCTGCTGATTAAATTGCTCAGATAAAGGCTGCATCTCGCTGCTGATTAACTAGCTCAGATAAAGGATGCAAGATGCATCGCGCTTCTGGTTAAATAGCTCAGATAAAGGATGAAATTCCATCGCGCTGCTGGTTACATATTTAAGGTATATTTATAAACTAGGCGTTTTTTAATCGTACAGTTTTTGAAAAAAATACATTTTGGAATGAGATATCGAGTTTGACTTGTCATAACAGTGTGGTATGCTCCTTGAAATTTCGAAATGTCAGCAATATATAATGCGATGACCTGCTACGGATTTTAACACCTATGTTTAAGCACCGGACATTTTGAAATACGATTACCTGATGTCTATAGAACAAACATTAACCATTGTTCGCACCTGTTATATTAGCCAGTGTTGTTTAGATGGCATGTTGCCGATGATTGTTTAATGCAGCCATAACAAAGTACAATTTCCTGATATCGATGGCAACAAAACAAACAGATATATAAACAATATTAGTTATTGTAGTCTGGCGATATGGTTCCAGAAAAGTTCGAAATGTATGCATAACAAAATGCAATTTCCTGGTATCTTATAGAAATAAAACCAATAATATTATCTAGTGTGGAGGTGTGCTTCCGAAATTTTCGAAATATATCGCTATGAGCATGCATCAGTTGGTGGATATGGCGCGGTATAAATTACCATTATTATTATTATAAACAAATCGGCGACCGATCTCCTACCCACCGCACACTAGACGATCGAAAGCCGACGCAAATCGGCGACCGGTCGCCGACGAGAATCTCCAGTGTGCGGTCGGTATTATAATGATAAAATATTATGTCATTGCATCGGCAAAGATATTGGCATATTTTAGTAGGCCATGTTTTATGATCGCAAATGTTGAAAGGAAGGCGTATTGAAAAGCTATCTACTGGCATCTGCATAAAGATCAGACACCAAAGCTACCTACTAGGGTCTAAAGGCGACTTCCAGGAATTTGATGAGATTATCGTTGCATCAAGATATGTTCTTAGAACGTATTTTTCTTGTCAAACCGCACTGTATTTTGAATGCAAACTTCTTGAAACCGGTTTTAAAGGATCTCCTCTATATCAAATAAATAAAAGACGAAATATATAAAACATATTAAGAAATATTGGTCATGCCATGGCATGACTGGCATTCCCGCTTCCGACGGCCTTGATCTATACGGTTGATCAATCTGCTAGAATACATAAATATTGTTGGTAACACGTTAAGTTTCCAGAACTATTGAAACAAATGCATTTTAAAAACAACTTGCAATGTCATTACATTCTATTTCAATTATCAAACATGGACAAACATATTGTATTTCGGAAGTCTCTCATTTACAACTCAGATGCTCACAACAGTAACATCCTCGTAAAAACTTCAAAAGTTCAGACGGACATCGACTAGGGTGCCAACCTGTGTCTAACTGCATTTCTATTTCTGAATATGGAACAATTGGGACGTGCGTCATATAAGGATTAACTATTCCTTAATCACACCGATAAGTCTATTTATACAGTTGATCAATCTGCTAGAATACAGAAACATTGTTGGTAGCACGTTAAGTTTCCAGAACTATCTTCTGAATAGGAAGCAATTATTGTAGTAGATGTACTAGCAATTGCAAATCACAGAGTCTTCCGTAGACTGCATTATCAATCCTCTTCAAAACGGCATAACATGAAGTAGGTCTTTTTACGATATTGTTTGAGACATCACTGAAGAACACATCCGGTGGTAACAAGATGGTACAGCCAGTATTACAAGGGTACTGACTGGCCTGGTCATACGTAGGACTCGCAGTGTAGTGCTCAGTGATGTTTAGCACCAACACCGTCACACTCTACGACTACGGTGACAACACAGGGAATTAGAATACTTGCTGACCGACATGACACGGTGTCACCATTGAGACCTCGAAATAAATACTGTATTTATCTCTAGTTCTGAAAGTTTTGAAACCGTCCCCAGATACATCTCTACCCCACTTCGAATTCGTTATCCTCTCTAGCTATTTCAACATGTGTCTATGTTACACCCCACTTCGATCCTCCCTCCGGCACTCCCCCACCCCCCCCTCTCTATCTATATATATATATATATATATATATATATATGGATATGGCGCATTTACGAGATAAGAGCGTTATGGTCTCGTGGATAAGAGAGTTTCGTGAAACCATTCCCTGGCGTCCATATACGGATAAAAAACAATGTATACATTATATATATATAAATGGACATGAATACTGATTTGCATATATTTAGCTCATGGACATCATGCAGTTAGGTGCAACTCTATCATGTGCAGTGACTAACCTCATCATCTCAGCTTGAACGTACACACTCGTGAAATGTCAATATCCAGTACAATGACCAATTATTTACGATAGTGTGTACTTTTCTCCCTACTTAATTTGTCTAGCATACAGTGTAATTCGTTATAAACATTCAAAACAGTGATGTATGCTAATATATAGATTTATAGTTTTAAAATAATAATCTACAAACAATAGATTTACATAAACATATTGCATTAGATCACAAGTAGACATTTATATAATTATAGATTTTGAAACAAAATAGCACAGAAAGAATATTTTAAACTATGAATCACAAATTGTGTTTAGTGAAGTATTTATATAGATGTCCTCCTTTTCCATCTTGTCAAATTTAATCATGATGTTATTTCGATACACAAAGATTGTATTGGTTGCAAGTTCATAAGATAATGTATATCACGAATACAATATGTCTTAAATTGGTTGCTTTGACATAGTTTCACCTTGCAGTGCATTATGATCATTGTATAGCCTGTCTAGACATGTTTAGATAGTTATATAATTCCCAGTAATTTCCCCAAAGTGCTGAAACGTATATTAAGATGCTGTTAGGGGATTAGCAGTTACTTCAGCATTCCGTGTAGAATCATCCATATGTGCAAACCCTGGTCATTTCGAAATTAATAAAACCAGCAATCAGCAATTAGCAGAAACATAATTAAAGAAAATGACACTTCTTTGAATTCCTTATGCTATCATAATACCGAACTGAATTTTATGCTAGATTATATATATCAAATACTACCAGAATAGTTAATAGATGTATTTGTAGCTTTACTTCACATGGAAATGCATATGAAACAGGTCCTGGGAATAAAACCTGAATCGTGAATCAAACACTCCGTACCAAGTAAGCCAAAGGACCCCGCTGGCAGTGGGACCCGTAGGAGCCTTTTATGGCACACGGCTACTTATGACACACGGCTAATTATGACCTTATGACACACGGCTACTTATGACTCACGGCTACTGTTATGACACACGGCTACTTATGACACACGGCTACTTATTACACACGGCTACTTATGACACACGGCTAATTTTATGACACAGGGCTACTTGTGACAAACGGCTACTTATGACACACGGCTACTTATGACACACGGCTACTTATGACACACGGCTACTTATGGCACACGGCTACTGTTATGACACAGGGCTACTTATGACACACGGCTAATTATGACATTATGACACACGGCTACTTATGACACACGACTACAGTGCTTTCGTAGGTGAACCTTACTAAATATCTTCACATTCTGACATTCTAACGATGCCAATTAATATGACACACATTTGGTTTCATTTAACCCATCTCAGTAACGATTAATATGTTTTTCAAAGCGTGGTCCAATACTTGCTTCAATCCTTGATTCACCGAGTGGGTTGAGACCTAATTAGCTTTCTTGAGGTGCAAGAACGTTATCTAAACCAGGATCCCGCGGTACCGTTAATGTACAGTATACACAAACACATTTCCTTCCCACAAAATAATGCAAAGACATTATTTGAAAGGTAATAGTAAAAAAGTTAGAATACTGTATACACTTACTTGTACCCACATCAGCTCGTTCAGAAGTGTTGCAATCGCTAGCAATGGAGCGAGACTCCAACTTTTCAGGCCATTGATCCTATTCCATACAATTAACATGGCTAAAGTTCATGTATATTATCGGAACATTTTATTTATAATGTATTAGAATAAAAAATAGTAAGACTAAAAGGATAGTATTTCTTTCTATATAATTGTATCCTACCCATTAAATACCGAACCGTTCAAAGTCTTAGAACCACAGACATAAGAGTACACCAAACCCGAATTTCACGAAAAAAGGTCGTACTATAGTCCAGTATATTCCCGAAAGGGTTTAAGTCAGTTTTTGCTATATATTTGGTCTTCAAAAGCTGACTTAAACCCTTTCGTGAATACGACCCCATGGTAACGTTTCTCAAAGTTCTCGTATCTACTACGAGACCATAAGCACTCTCGTAGCAATGCTATACATGGCGATCGTGGTCTTACGCAAGCGCTATGGCATTGTAGTGGATACGAAAGCTTCGAGAGACGACACCCTGTGTCTAAATCACTCTGTGCACCATGCTTTTACTATATGAAATCACGTAAGCCTGGACTTAAACTCGGACTAAAGCTACGACCGTTTCGTGGAACTGGGTTAGTCCCGGTATGACGGAAGACGGTATAACATTGACGGAAGACGGAATCTAAAGAGGAAGTTTGGTTAAGCATCTTATGAGGAGGCGGAACATAATTAAATAGAAAAAAAAACTATTACAAAAAAAAAGAAAAAGAATAAAAAAGAAGCTATAAACGGTACATTGGATGAAGGATTCAAATAGAGCTCGGTGAGGTACATAATGATAACTATTCTAGGGCAGAAGGGGACAACACATTAATTTCAGGTCAATTCTCCCATAGGAAATAAGGAATATTGACTAGACTAGTTTCTAGTAATGGCACTAGATTGCGGACTTAGTTCTAATTTGTGTTGACTGGAAAGACGAAGACATTCTTCCTTAATACCTTCATCTTGTTCCTGTGCACTCAGGACGAAGTGTATAGGCCTACGCTAAATGGGACACACCATTGGCGATGGCATGTCAATAATGTACTGTTAGGCCATTAACCTTGCTTTCACAGAGGTATGGAATTGGAGGCGGTTAGATGTGTGTCCATCTCGCTCTCCCTGTCATATAAATCAGGGGACCGTTCCACGGACCTAAACTGATAAGCTGTGAGATGTAAACGAATCCGAAAAGAGGCCATAAATCCTAATTCCAAGAAAGAACAGTAGTTGAGAATATCTGTTAACGTACGGGCAGCGTGCAGGCCTGCGATTCTCAGAACAATCGCAGCGCTACGAGTCGTAACTCTTTAAAAGCAACTCCATGTGAACGTAAAGTTACGTATCTTGTAGAACTACAATAGTTGTAACTGGGCTTCCGCCACAATAAAAAGCGCTGACCTTACAATAAGTGTATATAGGCTACAATCCGCTACAATAGTTCTGAACAACGACACCTAGAACGGGATCCAGATACGTAAAATGTATACAGACAAATTAAAGACAAAGATAGGAAACATGGAAGAATTGGCATTGCTAAAATTATATTATTGACTTTCAAACAGTTTAATCGAGAGAAATCACTAATCACTTAACATAGCTGGGCTATTTTGGTTTCATTGTAGTACATATAGCCATTTAATATCGTCCGATTCTTTGTGTTGAGCACGTTTGTTCCGAATACTGCAGGAAACTAGGTCATGATAAATTGAATACAACATTTATTGGGATTTCCAGAATACTTAAGAAGTTTTGTCGAGACATATTAGCGCTACGACTGCCGTATTTTGCTCTACCAATCAATATTGTTTATAAATTCTGTCATCCTCTTTGTAATCTAATTTACGTTGCAATGGGTTTTATTTATCCTGGTACCAGTCTGTGTATCGTTTCACAGAGCTCTCTTAGCTACTAAACGCCCATAGCACCACTCTCTTAGCAATGTATTAGCTATCGGCAAAGAAGAGAGTGCTATGGTCTCTTAGCGGCTAAGAGAGCTCTATGAAACGATACCCTGGACACTACATTGATGGATAAAGAATGCCCATCGATCCAATGGTTGATCCTGTCCCAGTAGTATACATACACTTAGTTCATCACCTATCCATCTCGACATTCACTCCTAAGCGTAAGGAAATTACGTGTCTTACAAGCAGTGTATGAGTTAGCAAAGGAGCGATCAGTGATCTTCGTCAAGATGTAGTTACACAAGGAATACGTATTTCGCTGGAAACTAGAATAATGGTGACATCTAAATACCAGTACTAGTATAGCACAAAGGGTTAGACATATAACTGTACACTGGCGCCGCGCAATGGTGGCACCTATAATAGAGTCACAGGCTATCTGGTATTACTGGGCAATACTTAATGGGGACACCTACACATGTACATATACTGTTAACATTCGGAAAAAGCATTATGTAACTTTTCTATCTCGTAATTTCATAATAATACAAAGCACTTTCCGTTTACGTGTGAATATTTCTGAAAGTGAAAGGGATGTAATCCAAACTATCAGCATGCTCAGTTTCATAATTTAAGATGATATACATCTTGTTGTTGATGCTAGTGAACCATTTTACATCTGCTATTGAGCTGGGAAAAGATTACCGGAAGTACAAAACCCATACGACGTATGCCAAGTGAACGTACCGTTTACCTCCAAATTGTTCAAGAACGACCACTTATGTGATTGTATGCCTTTAAGAGATTGATTAAAACGGAATGACCATTAAACGAACGAGGATTTACATGCACGCCTCCAGATTGGGATATAAGGCAGCAACAAGCGACGAAGTACGACATTATACACAGCTTTGTCGAAAAATTACGGTCTTTCCATATGAATAATTCTTTTGATGAGATTATCTCTCCAGAGGCGTCATCGTAGAAGATTCAAGTAGGAATTTCCAATGTTAATGAGGAACAGACATGAGAGTTTAACGACATTTTTTCCCGCTGTACATTATTGCAATGAGCTCATGGCTTATTGACCACATTGTGACTAGCAAGATAGTCGACGTGACAATGACTCGGTTGCGAAGAGTGCTAGCGCAGTATTCCGCCCTTAGTATTCCGCCCCAGAATTTAATGACTGGGATGAAAACATCAAAGACTAATTATTTTTACAGAAACTATGGCATCAATAATTGATTTGTGATGAAGATACAGATTGTATATTTCCCAGCCGTGTATTAGTATCCCCGAACAGAAAGAGGTTAAACATAAAAATTTGTTCAGTGGTACGTTCGGGCGTACATCAGTTGTGTGCATCAGTTATTCATCAGTTGTGTGCACCAGTTGTGCATAAATTGTGTGCATCAGGCTCCCTTTCACGAACAACTAAATTTAACCCAGCTGATATTTTACTCAAGTTACAGAAACGGGGCAATGGGACAAAATCTCAGTTGAGCAAAATCTCAAACTCAAGTTTGTTTCGAGAAATCGCGAACTGTACACACGATACTCGCTCGTTTACGGTTTCAGTTGTTGTTGATTTGGGGTTTAAAGTCACTTTCTAGTATCTTTCACTAATATCATGACTTGCATGCACATGTACTGCTTGACTAGTCTGGATCCCACTCAGACACAGTATACTGACTCCGAGCTGGCCAGTCCTTTCTTTACCCCTTTAATGCTGAGCGCCAAGCAGGGAAATAACAACCTTAACGTATTTTGGTATGACGCGACCGAGGATCGAACCCGCGACCTTCCGCACTTCGAGTCGACGCTCTAATCATTATGCCATCAATTTGTCAATACCATCAGAGTCGTTTACAAAATGTCTGCACCGTTTAACATGTAAACTGGCCATTGATTTGATTAAAACTGCGTAAGAGGCACGTGATCAGAACGCAAGACGAACGTTTCACTGTTCGTTGAGGCACAGGACTTTGAATACTTATATAACATATTACTATATACCGGTATATAGATAGTATAATATGTTATATAAGTATTCAAAGTCCTGTGGTTGAGGTGAGGTGAGGTGAGGTCAACGGGCAATCTGATACGAGGCAAATGGCGAGATCTGATTTTAATGAGATTGACGGCATGCTTACGTAGGAAATGACGTGATGCTGTGGTAACCTTATCTACCACAGTACTTATTGTATAGGACCGTAGAAGTACACTATTTCGTACATGGAAGCTCATGGTACTCTTTCAGGAAGCTCTCGCATCCGCTACAAGAGCATATCCATTACCTTTGCAAACGCCCAAATTACTTGAAATTACACAGTGTATAGTTTACCCGTTACACTGTGCTTCGTGGTTCTGTGTGAAACAACTAGCCGATTAGGGCGCTAATAGGGACAGTAAGTCTTTCCGGTCATTTCCGGTGATAGGAAGAATTTCGACGGTTGCTATGAATGACGTCTGAATCGTGACATTTTCATGTGAGGTCACAATGGAATGTCGTCAAATGTGTAGCGTATTTAGGTCTTTGACCCGTTTATGTCACCGATATTGAATGAATCTCGGGCTATCTCGTGTCCCTATATTTTCTATCAGAACCAAGAACGTATACTACCACCAACAGAAACTTCATGAAAGACCGCGTAGATCTACTATTAACGGGACAAATGGCTAATGATAAAGTAATCATAAGATGAAAGCAACACATAGGCCCACGTAACGACATGGCCTGGTAACATGAGACCATATAGTGGCACCCGTTCATATTCTTGGGCCCGTTGCTCAGAACAATTGTAGCGCTACAATAATTGTAACTGGGCTCCCGCCACAATAAAACGCGCTGATCTTACAATAATTGTAGGCTACAATCTGCTACAATAGTTCTGAGCAACGGGCCCCTTATCTGTAACAACACTATTTGTAGCTGGCGTTAAGCTATTCCAGCAGAACCAGATTCCCATGAATGCGACGCTATGGTATACCAGAACGTTAGCAGAAGGCGCCCAGTTCATTGAAGCCTCGTGTACGCATAACCGAAACCAGTGTTTATGTAACCCTCTCCCCTCTGGATTATGCACAGGCACAGCTCAATGGGGCTTCTCGGGTTGCCTTCAGCATGGAGAGAGTTAATGTACAGTATGAACTCATAATACAAACTCATGAATACGAGATCCGGTAGGCAAGGTTATGTGGCTTTATTTAATAAAACGTAATAATGATTCATATGTAATAACATGCTCTTGCACCACCGTGGGTGGTTTGAGTTAATAAATAAATGGGGAAAAAATATAATGAAATGACAAAGCCGTCACCAAGAACTCGGAGAAAACAATCAATAAATACTGATACTGTTTATTATTTTCATTTTATTAGAACTACGGTATTCGTGACTGGTTTTTTTTAATAATAATAGTTTATGTCATGTAAGTAGGCCTCAGGCCCATGTAAATGTGTAGTTAACTATTAATGTAGTGATATAAAAGAGGTATTTGAAGTTATAAATATTAATGAACGTGTATTTTTTCATAAAAGAAAGATGTACATCCTAAATGTATTAGCCGCTCACACATTGTATTCATGCATGACATTATGTAGGCAATACCATGGCATAGGCATCAACCCGTTCAATGTATTCATAAATGTCATAATGTTATCAGTTCCCCGGAGGTCAAACTCTCTTTCAATTCATCCGGAAATAGCAAATTGTAGGGCTTATGGGCCTGGGTATGAGTTATGCTTTCATATCTCAACAAACGTTGTTTTACATGAATAACAGAGTAATTTAAACACCTCGTTAACTGCTCTGAATTCACCCCACCCCCTCGATTACGCTTTGCCATTGAAGTGATAGGGTTTGTAATCTCACAGTCTAAATATAGTGACAAGTTGACAACGATCAAGTAAATCCAATATTTCATTTACCACGGAAGTGATTACTTCATCGTAATGAAGTACGTTCACGTCTTTGTCATTGAATATAATTTAATCCTATTTAAATACCTCTTTTTAATGAACGATTACTGAACAACAGAATACAGACGATAGAAGTCTTGCTTAATGTTCCTTCAAGGTAACACCAACTTTGAATGAAATAGTGTTCTACAACAGAATACAGACGATAGAAGTATTGCTTAATATTCCTTCGAGGTAATATACCCCATTGAACGAAATAGAGCTGCAAATCAGAAACTAGGCAATAGATATATTAATTAATTTTCCTTTGAGGTACCGTAATGCTCAGAGGGGACAGTAGTCTGCTAATTACTAGGGCAAGATCTAAAACATAAATATGAAACTTCTGGTAATTAATTCCAGTAACCGACTTCTTTTTCCTATTGTATTATATTCATCAAGAAGCAATGAAGTTAATAGGCGTCTTTACGAATGCTTCGTCTGATGTTTTGAAGACGTATTTCAGAACCGTGGAAGAAAATAAGGAAATGTAGCGTAATTTAACAACCTTATGGTAAATAGTGTTCTCTGTACGCACAATTACAACACAAATGCCCATTAACGTTCACTGCTGCCACAATTGGTATTTTTAGTTTACCATACCCATGTTTACGAGGATATTCTATATCTCATTGTTATTCGTTTCCTCGTGTAACCAATCACACTTATTAATTGCAATTTAGCCATTAAAGCTTTACATTCTTCAACGTATAGCTTTCTTATAAATGCGTAATCTTAATCTACGACCCTTCCAACCTTTGATTTCTCTTCAAATTGTTACGTTGAGTCTTAATACAATTTGTTAATTGAAATGTGTCTCATTAATGAAAATAAATACCCTCTACAACATGATAATTTTATATGTTATAATATGGTTAAATACAAGCATTGTAAACAACAATTAAAAATTAATCTTAATTAGTGAGTTATAGCCAAAATACTCTACGTAAAAGGGGCGTTACCTATTATACATGTTGTAGAGGGAGTCTCCTTTAATGTTTTATTCAAGGCCTAGCTTATGCATAACCGTCGTGTGTTCATTGTAAAAAAGCTTAAATTTCGAGAGAGAAAAACAAGGCGAAATATGATTACAGATAATAGATGATTGACATTTAAGAAGATTCCTTTTATTTGTTTCCAGATCCAGCAGTCAAGATGTCTGTACTTCAAAGAACGTCATCACACGTGACATTCCGGAAGTAGTTGTTTCCCCGTGCACACTTGTTCACGTGACAACAGTAAGCTACACCAATGTGATGATGAGCTGGACGCCGGCATTATTATTATGATTACAAAACACTTCATATAACCCACCTTCTGCATGACCCAACACAGCCGTCATCAACATGCCAGTGGATGTGAATTGTTCGGCATTTGACACGATGATCACCCAAAGCAAAGCACCAACTTCAAACATGTCCGTGTTGGATCTCCTGGTCAACGTGACCTCCGATTGTAACGTCTCACAGAGGGCCTACAGGGAAATGCCCGTCATGCCTCTGTACATAACGGTGACCTCGACCTTGCTCTACGTCATCATCTTCCTGGCGGGCATCGTCGGTAACTCGGTAGTCGTCGCGGTGGTGTGTTTGCACCGAGACATGAGGAGCTCGACGAATCTGTTTCTTGTGAATCTTGCGCTGGCAGATCTGATGCTGATAACCGTGTGCATGCCACCGGCACTCGCAGACATCTATGCAAACGATGTTTGGTACTTTGGAGCCGCTATGTGTAAGTATATAACAACTACAGCCAAATACTGAACAGGCTTATAGTGCAAATGCATGAAATGACTTGGCGTTATATTAAAGTCAAAGGAATGGACGTAGCGCTAATATCCTGGGTATCGTTTCTCGAAGCTCTCTTAGCCGCTAAGGTACCATAGCACTCTCTTTGCCGATAGCTAATCCATTGCTAAGAGAGTGCGATTTTCCCTTAGCGGCTAAGAGAGCTTCGAGAAACGATACCCTGACTTCGAGAAACGATACCCGAACAACACCCTCGAAATACAGACCATGCGGCCCATATTTTCGAACGCGGTAGGGGTGTATACAATAGAGAATATGTGTTCATATGTATTGCTACAGAAGCCGTTCAGCAACACGTGTAGCAATACGTATTCATACTTTTCACTACGG
>JAUTBX010194263.1:0-32099 GCA_032361465.1 Lepetodrilus tevnianus
CACACACACACACACACACACACACACACAGACACACACACACACACACACACACACACACACACACACACACACACGCATTCGTACACTACTCCGTGAACTCAAATTAGGATACATCATTTATCTAATATGTTCCATTAAAACACATTAATTCCACAGCAATTTCTGTCTCGTTAGTTACTATCATCCATCGGAAATATTCTCTTTAATCATCGATTCTATTCATAAACGCTCTATACAGGTTACAGCCTGCACAACAAGTATGACATTCTTGGTCTCGGACCATATTTCCATGCAGCTACAGGAACTCGGTACACCGGTTGACATACGAGTGTAAATCACCAGTGAGCATCAGAAGGTATGTCTTCACTCCATAGCAGTCCCATCTGGTACTCGTAACTGAATTGTATATATAGACGACAGCATGCATTGTTGCCTGTGCTCGCTGAAGATTGTGTCTTGTCAGAGAATATAGGCCTATGTGAACTTCGACTACTGAAACCCTGGAGAATTGTGTGACTTGGGAATTAGTTCTTCTTTGAACGTCATATTATACATTAAGACACTACGATTTTGGATTCGAATTCTACCTTGGAAGATAGGCCTACTTTCTCGTAGATGGCGCCATTTAATTATTTTCTTGATAGTTTGTATTAATTTAAAGCATAGCCAACCAAAAATACTAGCTGTATTGTATGCTTAATTCAAAACTACGTCAATTAAAACTAGTCATGGTTGCGTTTTATTTAGTCCGTGTCAAATACCTATTATGGCAATTCTTTTCCAGAAAAAAAAAAAAGTAACAAAATAATATGTAAAAATCGAAAATAATGCCATGCATCTGTTGACAAGGATTTGCACATTCAAAACTGATATGAAATGGACAACTGCATGCCAATTTAAATGCACAATGATATATTCAGTAAATAAGGAACGTTGCAGAATACCTGTAGCCTACAGACATGGCTGTATTCTAGCGTGACCTATGCAATGTGTGTTGTCTGCTTTCTATAAATATTTGCACAGGTGTGAAATATGCAAGTGGCAAGTATAGCATCGTCTGCTGACATGTCACAACTTATCACTGTGTCAACGGTACATGCCATATACTGCACACGGAAACCATGGTTACGTACCACGTGTGTTTGACATGTCGCGTTCTTTAGGTCATCAGACACTGTGACTGTGTGTCAGTCGTTTGTATAATATATCAGAGGTAACAGTTTAACTCATCACCGCCACGGTTACACCTATACAATTAAACCATAGAATTAAGCAAACAATCCAACATCTTTTTAGAATTAAGTTTACTTTACAAAGTATTGTATACGGATTTGTGAAGTTTAATTATATTGGTTTATAGAATTGTAATATGTTATAATTATGATAACTATTAGTGTTCAATAATATATAGGCCTAGATCTAACCGTTGAAATGTGTTCAAATTCAGAATGAGGTAGTCTATGCGCGAAGCTCATTTAATATAGTTACTAGTATACTGTAAGGGCGCTATTGAATGGTACTGTAACTAGACAATACACTTGAATATTAGCATTGTATTGAACAAGAAGACAGGTTAATAAGCTGAATATTCTGCTCCATACACTTTATGGGAATTATTGTTATCCAAAATATGTGAGAATTTTAGCGATTTGATTGGCTGAGATATGTCTTGGGAAAAGTCCAAAGAGCACACATTATGCTATTACCGATCAGTGTGTATTCGTACCACCTTCTCAACTCCCTGAGGAATCTACAACACAAGCTGCTATGTCAAACACTAGAAGATTAACATTCACAATTCCATCTCATCCTATACCGGGATGAGTCAATAATATTATGACACCATCAGAAATATCTACAGTAAAATTAAACAAGGATGTTTTATTTGGCAACAATTGACCTGGACCCGGACCAGGACATGTGGTCTCTTCCACGGATCAATTCCCGGATCAATTCCCGGTAATCTGATTGGCTCATGTGACCCAAAATATGAATATAATATTTTCCTAACCCTAAACCACGTGAGTAAATGCCCGGAACTGAGTCCGGGGAATAGACCGGAAGTCCGCGTCCGAGAAGTAGACGCCACACATTTCATCTGCATTATTAAGTATTAGTACTGGTAATAAATAAAAGAACGCCATATTTTGGTCATACCAAAGTGTTTCTTCAGGGTTCTATGTTATATACTGTATATATATGCATGTATAGGCCCTACATAAGCTAGGGTTGTTGACATCCTATGTGTACAGTTGAAGGCCTTCTGTAACAAGCCCCAGTTCCACAGAACGATCGTAGCACTACGACAGTCGTAAGTTCGTAACGTCATAATAGAAGTTACGGCTCGTGTATCTCTACGACCGTTCTATGGAACAGGGGGCTGTTATGTCACTGTGTTAACAGTAAGAGGGTTCCGCCCACTACCCATTCCCCATTTCCCCTTATGCCGAGGTCCATGCATTGGCTATATAGTGACTATACCGCCTCAACACCTACACTGCATAAGCTATAACTTGACTTCTTCCTCCCTGCCGGAAATATCCGACCTTGACGCGAAAGAGCTTCGCCATGTATAGGCAGGTGAGACACACACTCGAAGAATCTGCCGGGAGCTTCCATTATGGCACCAAGGGGCGTCGGGTTCTCTCCCATCCCAACTTTCAAAATTATTATTAAAAACATCCGTTGCAATAATTATTGTACGATTTCGAGATAAGAATTATGTTTTATGAGAATTGCGGTTGAGTTTGTTTCGTTTGAGAAGTTTTGTGTAGGTGTTAAATTTGATACTGCACACCTGAACACCCCTGGAAAGTGGAGCTGGTCCTGCATGGTGGTCTACTCGCTCGTGTCCTTCCCTAAACCACTGCCAGCCTCATATAGCACTCCTCTTAGCGCAAACTTTGGTCGTGGATTTTCGACTTAATTTCGAATAGTCGACCTACAAAAGTAAGTAAACAATTTTAATATTCATACACATTTAGACTCCCAATCTATACCGCCGTATACTAGTATTCATCACTTACAGACTTAATTATGTACAGGCCTATGCTATTAGATAAAGTATACTTCCTGGTTAGACCTATTAATTACGCGTCGCTAACGAAGGGTCTACCTGTAGGGATTTCGCACCTATGGTTATAATCTACACCCTGGCGTCGGTTGCTGTAGAAAGGTCGTGATATTCTAGGGTGGTTCGTAGCCAGATGGGATTGAAACATGAGTATTGTTTCCCGCGCATGTGCGTCAGACCAGGGTATACCTAGATGTGTGTCGATATCGAGAAAATACCTGCTTAATACGAGGCCCCATTATAGGCTACACCACTGTCGTGAGTGAAGTGATCTAAGAGATAGGCTTAGACGCAGCATTAAGACCTTATTTTCGTTTAAGATACTCACGACAGTGTTATTAGGCAACTATTTAAAAAACTTTACCATAAATATGATGCAGCTTAGTCCCGTCTGGCAGAATTATGCCTATTTGAAGAATCAGCAAACTTTGCAGAACGTCAGGGTCGAAACTGACCTTGAGGAAGGGGACGAATGGGTAGGTGGTATTTCAAAGATTAGATCATACATGTTCCCCCCATTTATTTAAGTTTGAATTGAGCATACGTCATCGGGATGATATGTTAAAATCGATCCCTGTATAACATCGTAGGGTGCCATACTTTGGTATGCAAAGAATCCTGACGTAGGCCTATTTTTATTCCAACCTGATCTTTAGCCTTGTTTACATTTGATAAAACGGAAAATCCCGATGTATATTCAGTTGTGTAAATACCATTCCGTCGGTATGTCAACAAATGGATATTTTCGAAAATATAAAAGGAATGATTTTGTGTTGTGTAATTTATACAGGATTCTTCAAAGACATTATTTCCCCGATGGTGTTTGTTCTACATCTCATATGCCACCCTATGTATAGGATATATGTGTGTGTACCTGCTGTTGCAATATACACTGACAGGTACTGCCATATATTGGTCACGATTTGCAATCCTCAACATCGTAAATTGTGTCTATTAGATTGCAATTGTTTTTCTTTTTCTTTTCAAATTTGATAAAAAGTGTATTCCGTATTTTTATCAGCATATTTCTTTTTAATGAACGTTCAATTTCAATAACAGTTACCGTATAGCTTGGATATTTGCATCTGTCAGCATAACTGCCTTGGCATAACATCTGCTGACTCAACGGATTCTTGGATAGTTCCCAAACTTCTGTGGATGGATGCGAATAGTCTTTCTTGTTGAAATGAGGCTTGTTTTGTATCCAAACACAGGAGATGATGAACCTATAAATACTCAATTTATAAAGTTATTTCAAATTCAATGTTGAATATTGTACGAATTGACCTGAAGTTTGGAATGTCCACATTGCAATCGTATTATTCTAATTTGTTTACGTTTGTTATTTGTCGAACATAATCCTACAGACAGTTTCCGTTACAAGGATTGCAGATTGGCCAAACATTCAAATGCATGGTACCCACAAACCATTAATGAATGAATTTGAACCCGGTACAGGTACAACTCAGCGCGTAGCGATGACTAAGAGGAGGTTCCGCGCCCCCGGCTTCACAGCGGTAAGACTAACTAACTTCCGGTGGCAGCCATCTTGTTTCCGAGCCTCACACGTGGCAGCCATATTGGAAATCTGACATATGCGATATAGTTTGGCCTTAAAAGATATGTCCGTACCGGTGTACCGGTGTAAACTTGCACCCTCTGATTCTTTCCAGGAGGAGAACATTTATACCGGGGGCAAGATTATACCTTTACACCGGTATCTTATAATGTCAGATTTCTACGAAATGATTTTTTCTTTACCGTTTCAGTTATTGTTTGCTGCAGTTTCAGCATCTATGCTTTCAGTGTCGTCTCTGTTGCTACCATATGCTATGCTTGCTGCAAATGCCATATTTCTGTTTTTGTCGTTTCAGTTTTGTTAAATATGCTTGTTGTAACAATGTCATATAATCCAAACATATTTCAGTATTTTATTACCACCATTGTCACAACGGTGTTGTTTGGAAACCGTATTAATTTGTATTCGTGTTGCATGCTCTTGATACATCCTCGTAAACGATGGTCAATGCGTCTTTACATCCGTCACTGGCATGGAAGAACGCATTTGAACATGTGTTTCATATGATGGTTTGTTTCACACATAGCCAGCCTACAGATACTTCTTTTCGCTAACGTGTTCAGGTTTTACACAAAATACCATTTAATAAGTATACAATATTTAGGAATATTTGGATTGTAACGTCACGGTATTAAATGTATCTATCTGTGATATCAGATGCTTCTACTTGTCGCGGCGAGAGGAGCTACCCTTTTGGCTAAGTTGGTAAAACGCAAGCTAACAACTCGGGTTCGAATCCCAAGATCGGCACGGTCCTCAGTTAATTTATAATTTTAGCATGTGTGTACCGGTACGGTATATTAATCAATGCGCTATTGCAGAGTTGACTATTTATCTTGTATTTGACAATTCAATAATGCGACATTACAATATAGCGGTTAAAGAGGAATCCTGTAACACGAGTATGTGTCATGTCAGCTGAGCACTTGTCTCTGTCTACCTTACGTACACATTCCTCCTGCCTTTCTGGAATGCTGCTTTCTACGGCTTGCTGCCAACGCCAACGCTGTTGGTTGTCATGGTAACATGCAAGGATTATGTTAGCCTTGTCGGTGCTTTCGGATATGGCATCCCGTTTCAAAATACGTCAACAGTATTATGTTTATTTTCATAAATCTGCTGTTGTGTTTATACAAGTAAATTATTACTTATCATAGATATTAATTATAATCAGCTTCTTCCTCTCTTTCTTCTACTTCTTTGTTCTTTTTCTTCTTCTTCTTCTTCTTTTTCTTCTTCTTCTTCTTCTTCTTCTTCTTCTTTATTCTTCTTCTTTCTTCTTTCTTCTTCTTAGTCTCCTTCTTCTTTTCCATCTTTGTCGTCGTCGGCTCTACGTCGTCGTCATCTTCTTCTTTTCCTTCTTCTTCTTCGTCTGTTCTTCTTGTATCTCGTCAGAAACATTTCTAATAGATGGGGTATGTTGATGACTCAGTCAACGCCCACGATATGATTCCTCCGTTTAAAAAAAAAAACCTTTAATCAAGCATACACGGCAGGGAATAACGTAATCTAGATTATTTAGGGGCTTTTGCTTTAAAAATTATCTTTACATTCATGTTACGTTAAGAGAGCCGTGCGCAACCAACATCTCTTCTCTGGGCCATCATAATCAATGCGTTCTGCTCTTCAATGAATATTTCACACAGGAAGGAAACATATTTCACTAAATGAGCCACTGGTATCTGATAATAAACGCCGTAATAAAGTTTGCTACTAAGATAGGGCGGGGGCAAACAGCTTATGTCATAGATAAAGTTCCCGTTTGTTAACCTTAAGACCTGAAGAATTTGCTATCAATTTGAAGGCATCTTTATGTCATATATAAATAGATGCAAAAACAAATTTACTACGGAATCTGCGTCCTTGAAACGTAGATTAAGGTAATGCTCTTCCATAAGTTACGTCGACCGCGCATGTTTAGGCTTTAGGTTCTCAGAATAATTGTAGCTACAATTGGTTATAGGCCAAAGTTTGCACAAGACATTTTCTATCGTTGCAATCGTTTTAGCTAACTAGACTCTCAAGCATTGTAGCGATAAGGGTATTTCATGCAATGGACACTGTTCTGAGTAACGGACCTTTGGTTTTTAGGAGGTATTGAAGATACAGTTAATATAATACTTTCTGCATATGCATGGGACACGTGTTAACTTGGCTGTTCATAAATCCCGGAAGACTGTACTAATATATATTCTTTAGGTTTTTAAAAGTGTATTTAACAAAAATTAAATATAGCCTTCAGGAAATGTTAGTGACTAAGAAAGTCCGTGCTCTCATATACTTCCGGGAAAAAACACAATGGCAATGTCTTCTAGTTTCTGGCAGAGGTGCTGGGTGTCTGTCTATAGATACATATGCACTGATGCTGCTGTTACTAACATACCTGCTCGTCTCACTCTGCCTATAACGACTCGAGGCTTGTTTACTGATAGAGATTTACTGTGCGTTAGTCTGCTGTAATTCCCCTTCTTAAACGACATACCATCCTTTGTTTTCTCCTGCATTCGGGGCAATGTTTCTACAAGGATAGATAGAATCGGTATAGGTATCGTACACTTGGTAAAACGCTTTTGTTACATTGCGGCACTAATGTTTTGGTAACATATTGAACAAAGTTTTGTCATTTAGTTTCGTCATAGAACAAACATGATATTTCAGTGCGTCTTCAGTTATATTTATCCTTCCATCAGTCTCATTAAAATCAGATCCGAAACTAACGCTCAAACAGCTATATATGATACTCGCGCGTTACGCTGAGATCTGATTTTAATGAGATTGATCCTTACATATACAAGTTTGTTTCCTATATATATGTGTGCAATGTAATAATCTTAATGCGAAAATGTCAATATGAATCATCCTCATATCTAACAAGAGCATGAAAAAAATAGTCTAAATACAGTGTAGTTCCTAATGTCTGGGTCATAACAGTTTAGCTCAAACCGTAAATATTAATATTGGTAAATTTAATAGTATTTATTGTTCTCAACAACAGCTGTGCATGTTATATACATGTATCTTAGTTTAAACATATTGTTTTCACTAGAAAGGGATTGCGTACAAGGATATTGCATATTATCTATCTGTCTATCTTCCTTACTTCCTCCTCCCTCCCTCTCTCATCCTGTCTCTATATTTGTCACACACAGGCGCACGCACACACGCGCTAAATACCACAAACACACACACATAGGCCTACACACACACACACTCACATTCCAGTGTCACTCATTCGCAGAGTGCCAGACTACGATATATATAAAGTTAGCCAATGCATGTTTGGTTTAAACCTAAGGCAAGGTTTACGATCTGCTGCAGCGAGCTAACTATTCTTCTTAAATGGACAGGTGCAGTTGTCGGACAATTAACATTCCACTTTTCGTATAAGTAGAGCGATCTCAGACATACATCGCTAGACTGTTACGTTATTGTACAGAACGCGTTTACGAGGCGAGTTGTTCAGAATGGATATTATGGCTGATCCGTTACCTCCAAACTTTTATAAGGTAGGTTTTCGGTTTGTCTGTGGTGAAGTAACGGCTAGACCACACTTCTTGTAATATCATCTGTGTATATCTTCACGGTTACATTTATTATGTTTGAGTATTGGCTATATTCTCATTGTTGTATACCGTAATGTTTGAGAATTGGTTGTATTCTCAGTTGTACGTTTTTATATAATTGTTTGAGTATTGGTTATATTCTTTTTGTTGTATAATGTTTGAGTAATTGTTATACACTCATAGTAAAATAATATTTGAGTATTGGTTACACATGCATTCTTATTGTCGTATAATCCTTGAGCATTGGTCATATCCGCATTGCTGTATAGTGTTTGATTATTGGTTATATTCTGATTGGAATTCTGGTAGTAAATCGTCAAACGAGCTACATATTATAAATAGTTGCTGTTTACTGTTTATGAATTACCTAAATGAACAAACCTTCATATTTAATTAAACTAATACTAACAACTCATTTTAGAAAATAATATAACCGATGTTCCATGCACGTGAATGTTTGCTAGCCAAATATGCACACACTATGAGTAGTAGAATGTCACTCACAACTGTCCGGGTAAACGGTTTGTATGTAACGTATGTCAGTTTTAGAAGTTGATACGTTTATGATATATTTATCCTGTTGGGCTGTATTAGTTTTTTCGTCCAAGATAAAGGTACGTAAGTGCGTTCAGGCAATGCTGAATGTGCGTCTGGGACGTGGCAGAGTTCCAGGATGTAGTTTACCATGTCTTGGAGTGTGGCACCACACGTGCTGAGGGACCCATTTCACAAATGTTTCGAGAGTTACGAAAATACTGTTTATGTATGTAAAATTGGTTAAACTATTGTTTTATGGAATATTGTTGGTTGAACTATTGTCCCATACATTGTTTAAAAAGTGTTGTTGATTAAGCAATAGACCCGTAACTTGTTTTATGAAATAGTGTTGGTTAAACTATTGTCTCGTACATTGCTTTAAGGAATAGTGTTGGTTAAGTTATAGTCCCGTACTTTGTTTAAGAAATATTGTTCGTTATTGTTTTACGGAATATCGTTGGTTAGTTCTAGTCCCGTACATTGTTTTATGGAATATTGTTGTACGGAAGTTGGTAATTGGAACCCATATATTGTTTTATGGAATAGTTTGCATATATATTTCGTTACGTTAAAATTAGCATTCATCACGGTATATAGGCATGACTACATTTGATTAGAGGAATGGTCAGTATTCCATGCTCTATTCTTGTTCTATTATCATGGCACTATTGGATGGCATAGATGTAAGATTCCATGGACTGGAATTGCTCTGGAATCTGTACCAGAATGTCCGTATCAGTTCTGAGTGTCCGCCCTGTTGATCTATCCAGTGTATTAGGTGTATGTATGTGCCAGCCGTCGAACAATTACTTGACAGAATGTATCGAGATGCCAGGATAAGCAATTCCGAACACAATTAATCTGGATTCATTAGTTCGACAAACCTCTGACTTAGCAATGGTTAAGGGTTGTTGGTGCATTTACTATCCATATAAAACTGGCTATGTTTTAAAATTACACTTTTTAAACAACATTTTAAGAAATAGCTAAAGTATTTAAACGTGTTTCGCGCATTGGAGAATCTCCGTTATGGTCATAGCGGTAAAGATTATTTTTCTGGTCAAAGGATTAGTGTGCAATTACGTTCCTTCTCCATTCCATTGGGAGTATGCTTGTATATATAGTACAGTTATACAGACTTCCCATCCATGTGTTCCATTGCACATATGCTCGCCTTAAACAGAACCAGAAGAAGGTGAACGTTAGCTGATTTTGGGATGGGAATATCATGATCAGGCTGTTTTGTGAACTTTTCAGAATCTATCGTACGCATTAGGGAGAAGCTAAATATATTTCCGTTGTCTATCTCATTCACTCTCTCTTTATCTGTCTTCCTCTCTTCTCTCTTTCTCGCTAACCAGTATATATATATATATATATATCAACCTCTCTATTCTCTCTCATTTGCTCTATATCTGCTCTGTCTTTGTATGTCTGTCTGTCTGTCTGTCCGTGTGTCTCTCTCTTCCTTTCTCTGTCTGTCTGTCTCGCTTCCTCCCTCCCTCCCCCTCTCTCTCTCTCTCTCTCTGACACCCCCCACCCCTATCTTCCCCTCTCGCTGTGTACTAATCCTGACGTACAGTTGCCATTGCTGTAAACATTCACAGATTCCTCCTCGCAGAGATTAGTGAAAGGTTCTGATTGATGCCGTAGATTTGTTCCAAACTCTGGTCAGCGGAAAACAAGATAAGAGTCAGTGACTCACCTTTGCCAGAAACCTGCACCGCTATACCTGTGGAACTGTTTACCTATGTTTACGCCTATGTAGGTCAGTCAACAACTTCAACAGGGAACTCCTATGCGAAACGGCGGAACTCTTAATGGACCCGCCAACCTTTAGCCATAGACTGCACTATGGCTAAGATTATAGTTATGGCTACATTAGAGTTACGTCGTTTCGTGAAGATGTTCCCTGGCTGGTTGTAAGATAGTCTTCGCTGGTTGTAATATAGTCTTGGCTGGTTGTAAGATAGTCTTGGCTGGTTGTAAGATAGTCTTGTCTGGTTGTAAGATAGTCTTGGCTGGTTGTAAGATAGTCTTGGCTGGTTGTAAGATAGTCTTGGCTGGTGGTAAGATACCGGTAGTCTTGCTAGATCGGAGATGACTGTAGTTTCTCAACAACAAAAATACAAATGCGAAAGACTTTCTAGATATTGGCGTATAATTGGTAAAGTATGCCTACACTGTTACTGTTAGTACTACGATGCAGTTATATTCATAATGTCGGGTATATAGTTTTAGCGTAGGCCTAGCTACATATCAATGTTATCAACAGTATAGACCTATACACATGTTGTCTAGCGTTATGTAGTTCTTCAAAAGTCTGTTGAACTTATTGTCTATGGTGCTTAATAGGATGAACATAACACTATTCTATTTCTATTATTGTTTACTTGCTCTGTGATCATATTAGTACGCAAACTAGAAATACGATCTCGTGTTTATCTAGCATGATTTGTTAGGTACCCCCTCCCCCGCAACCTCAACCTTCCCCGTACGGAACAGAACAGGATTGTATTTATCAAAAATCACACATGGTGATTTATAGAACATACTGCATTACATAGTACTTATAACGTACATAGACCACTGTTAATATAATTTGGTAGCAACGTATTGGACATGTTTTCTTACTTGTACTTTGTTATGCATGGTCTGGCATATATGTTTTAAGAAAATTACAATCGCATGCAACATGCACCGTTAAGAATGAGATTAGCTCAGATAACATTGTTCCGTTGACTTATAATAATGTGTTGTGTTAACATATTTCATAGTGCGATTAGCTTATGAATCCAGAGGTGTTGTTGTTTAATGCCTCCAACTGTCTTAGATTTCTCGCCTACTTTATTGACAATACTCTCTACAAATATTCATATTGTTTTCTTTTCTTTTTAAACATTGAATTCTGCTTTAATGCAATTGGGTAACAAGAAACCGATTCCGTAACATATAGAAATCCAGGTTTTTGCCAATCAATTTATATCAAAGAAGCCCATGTTCTGTGGAAAGGAGTGGCGATTGGAGCACTCACCAGACAGATACAACGTGGCTATCTGTTTACATGTTCCCTAACTCACATTTCACTTTGATTTCAACTTCATTTCTGCTTCTACCCCAGCATGTTAATAGATTCTTCAAAGATAAACAGGTTTTACAAGTCTCCGTTTCATGCCAATACACTCCAAGGAAATGGAAACCTCTGTAAAGAATTAGAACATTGTCTGTACTTAATAGACGGCTAAGTACAAGGGATATGGCGTTGATATTTATACATCTGTGTTCTTGAGATGTGGGATTCGACCTCTTCACCAAGGTTGTTGCTTCCCTAGCCCTGAATACCTGGTGTGAATATCTCCAGTTATAATGTCACAGATCCTGAGACGGTTTATCGTAACGTTACGCAGCTCTTCCACTTGTGGGGATCGACCACCTTCCTGGAAAATGAGCCCCGCACGGGGCGTATCAACACAAGACCATTATCCAAAGACATAGATTTCACAAAATGTCTACGGCGATAATTGCATTGCATTTGAGTGCTCTCCAGGAAACGCGCCTCTTACAGTAATTGAAGGTTTATGTTGTGTATTTGCGAAAATGATACCAGGTAGATTAAAATGGAACAGGTGTACCTCCTTTGTGTCAATGTGGAGCTGGAAAGGAGGTTGGGGGTCAGCTCCGACTTCCACTGACGTGATTGGTCTGTTTGTTACGAGTTGATCTTGAGTCTTTGCCAATCCAGAGGTAGGCTTGTTTGCTTTATAATGTCAGTCTCAGGGGCAATATTACAATTTTCATATAGATAGATGGTTGATCACGCCATAGGGAGTTTGATCATATCTCGCAGTTTCCTGTCATACATCCATTGGAGGTAACACTCTGTTCTTCACACAACGAAACCTGTTCAGAACCATCAAGAGGTGGTTTGCCCGTTCTCTGGCGGACAGAAGGTTTTGCGGTCGTATTTGGTAAATATTTATTATTTCGTTTGATGACAATTATTGTTACAATAGAGATTTCTTATTGTCAATTAGTGGATAGTGTTGTACATAAATTAACGTGCAGTTCATTTAGTACAAGTTTGCCAAGGTTCTTGTGCACGATAAGGCGCAATTCTTATAGATTACCTGGTTCCAACTTATTGTTGCTTTGTTTGAACTTAAAGTTACCTTACAGTTATTCCGTGTTGTATAGTTACTCTGTTTTCTACAGTTACTCTGTTTTCTACAGTTACTCAGTTTTGTACATACGTTTGTACAGTTACGCCGTATTTGTAACTGTTTTGTACAATTACGCCGCTTTGTACAAGAGGGCCGTGGAGGTATACTTTGAAGGCGGTTTTACATGACGGCGCAAATTAAACCTTTGGTGCGGATCAAAAGATTAAGAAATCTTACAATCTACTGAACACATTTTGATATATATGCCAGCGTTTTTATGTGTGTTCGACAAGTGTTTACCTTATACCAGATGTTCAGTGGCTGTTTAATTGAAATGTCTTTGGTGTTTGTATCACTGACGTCATTCGAACTAATTGCTCTGAGCTTGCCACCGAGCTGTATTTCCATATACTTTATGATGGTTGGCTATATTTAAACATATGATGCGACCTAGAACTTAGTATACGCTATTATAAAACTGTACTTATCGCACACGAGTTGCTAAAAGTCTATGTTGTATCCCGAGTTAGTAGGTTACAGTAAGCCTATATGGATGATGATGATGATAATGATAATAATAATAATATATGAAGACGTTTAGTATTGCAACTATTCTAAATACACCTGCATTAGCAAACCAATGAATATATTATTGTGATTGCGTATTAAATTAAAGTCAAATAGCGAATTTATATTGTCTCACTATCTTTGAGATTAATTATATTTAATTTTATTCTATAAGTGACGGCCAACATAGAATATTTGCACAGCTAACGGTGAATGTGTTACTGTGTAGGGGCAATGTTCCCGAAGTATGCATAACGACATCGTTAAGTCTTCGTGGAGGAAAATTTGATGATCCTGAAAGAGTCAAATGTTCCTCCACCAAGGCTTAACGATGTCGTTACGTGTACGATAGCTTCGGGAACATGGCTCCAGGACGTTCCTACAACGTACAGATGTAGATGATTGTGATGACATTTCTGTAGATATAAATAACCATTGGTTTTGCTAAATGTCAGGCATATACTCAAGCCAATGGTAATACATTACTCTACAGCTAGATGCCAAATTATATTGCAACATGTCAGCATTGCTTTGAACGTGAATGTGTCCAATTGAAATGAGTTATTTAGGGCTTTTTTTTTTAGGAAACAAACTATTATGATATTGGGAAACTATACTTCTGTATAGGATACCGCCCCTGTTCCCGTATACTCGTATTGCGATATTCTTGAATATCTTTGCAAGAAAGAGCGAGGAACAAATTATGTTTGTATTTTAATCATCTCGGTATGTAGGCTATGGCTAGTTAACATTGGTCATACTTGTATTATACTTATACGTCTGTTAATGGTGTATTGGTATTAGCAGTGTCAACTGCTTCAGTAGAGTGCTGTGAAGTTTTGATTTAGCTAAATTGTTGAATTAATTAAGTATTACATCCATCGTATGTATACTCGTTGATGGTATTTTTTAAATATTTATAACAGCACAATCCATTTATTTCGTAAGTCTATTTCGATACAAACTTTATTTTCATCTATTCTTTTATTGCCCAGATCCACATAGTCAGAATTTAATTCACCTAAAGGACATTACATTTACCGAAAGTTAGCTACGGTCTCTGACTGTCTCTGTTGTTCTACCATATATTGATTATTGTACTAGAATTAAAACCTTCAAGACTAATTCAATATATATCCAAGAACATTACAAACGTATTTCACAGAAATTGAGTGTTACCTGTTCCCATATACAGACAAATGCACGTGCGCACACACAGAGAAAAACGCACACACATTCACATCCATTTTTAGCACACCTATACACTCGCACACAACAGTAGAAGTTACAGGAAGCGTCTCCGACTTCTCCTACAATGTAGACACTCATCTGGAAGGTGCGCGATAACTTTCTGGCGTTGCCGTGGTAACGGTTCCTGCTAGTAGTCTTATAGTGCCCGTGTATCTCCCTGTCTCTCCCCTCTTCTCTGTACTACAAGCGAGCGCTGCTAAATTTGGCCGGTGGCTCCAGCGGTGTTCTGTTACCTGGAAGAATTTGGCGTGTTGCGTAGGAGATCGGTTTTCAGTGTAACCTAGAATGCTCTAACTATTATACCGAGGTGCGTGCACTCTCTTGTAATATAAACGACTACTGAAAATATATATGAAGCATGGTGTTCATTTAAATATATATAAAGCAATCTGAGACATTTAAAAATCTGATTTTAATATCAGTGAAGAACATTTGGAAAATTATAATCATCAGTTCAATGAATGGTTGTTGTTAATAATAATAATAATAATAATAATAATAATAATAATAATAATAATAATAATTAAGGACTGAATGTTGAGTCATGATTATCCTAGAAATCAGACGATAGGAAGATATAGTTCTATACATTATACAATAATGAATATCTAATTCTATTCATAGACGAAAACTTTCACAAAATGAGAAATGAGAAACTTTAAAACAAAAACCTAAACGTATCTTGCTCCTGTTTTAACAGTTTTACTTACTAATTAGTATTACCGCATTGTTTGGACATTGTTACGTTATTAACCTGACTAAAACACTATGTTGGTATTCCTGGTATCATTACTAAAACACGTTATTTTATGTATATTTTATGCATGATTTATAAACAGTTTTCACATGTGTAATTCATTTTGCACATGCGCTTAAGGAATGAATGTTGGGTCATTAGCATTCATTCTGCCATTAATCTAATGGGTCACGAGATCAACTTTAAAAATACAAAATAAATTAAATGAGGCGCAATGTTATTTATTGGTTTAGCATTGCCCGTGGGAAAATAATAAATCTGTATATTTTATGAATACACACGTACAGGAATCGCTATTTACGTATTTGCATACATTTTCTGGTTACGGGTATACTTTTTAAAACGCATTACGTTATCTCAGGACTCACCTGTAACTTGGATATTTATCTAAATTGAATGTTGTTATATTTCAGAACACGAGAGGTCACTCCGCTCTGCACTACAGTGGATACACGGCCGCTCCAAGGCGTGTCTACACCGACTCCTTCACCCCCGAGTACGTCCCCCGCAGATTAGCATATGGTAAGACGCTATCCGACGCTCTCCGACTCTCCCCGACACTCCCCGACACTCCCAGAGACTCTCCAACGCTCCCCGACACTCCCCGACACTCTCAGAGACTCTCCAACGCTCCCCGACACTCTTGGTCCTCCAAGAAATAGCTCTCGAAGATAAGATGTACATTTAATAAATGGCATTGTAAATTACAAACATATTGCGTTGAAGTTAACTCCCCGACACTCTCGAACACTCCCGACGCTCCCCGACTCCCTTGTATCCTCCTCGACGCTCTCCGACGCTCTTACTCCTCCATGATAGGATGTCCATAAATAATTATGTCATTGTAAATTACAAGCATAGTACGTTGAACCTAACATCTATAATAGCCTAGGACAGTCTAATTAAACTCATATTTCGTTTCGCTCCTTGAACATGTTTACATTATTTTGCTGAAATATCTGAGCGTTAGCTTCGAAGTTGATGTCAATAATTATGATTAGTTTTGTTTGTTTTAATTTGACCAAATGTATATAGTTATTACATCTATGTGAAACAGGGTCAATGAATTTGTATTTGAAACAATTTAATACTAAAAATGAAATCACCGGATAACCGCCCTAATTTTTCTCTCTTTAGAGAATACAGCGGAAGAATATTCAATAGGCAGCGCCGTCTCAAACGCCACCCACTTCTCTGACAGCGTCCTCTACGACAGCTACGACAACACCGGCATATCGCGGGGACGCGACGCCAAACTCCTGCAAGACGCTACAGCAGCTATCGTGAGTTGTCTCCCTTTCTGACATCTGCAAAAACAATATGTCTGCTAAAATTATACATTTAATTAAATAGAATCGAAGTAGGCCTATCACTATATATACATTTCGTAATCTAATAGTACATATATCAAAATTATAGTAGAACAAATGCATTAACTATATTTAAGCATTACGTTTGTGTATATTTAATATGTCAATCACAACTTGATAATATATTTCCATAACGATATACGTTATGTTTTATGATGGTATGCTACTCTGATCACAAATTTACCTATTCGAGACATTCAGTGTAGTTATACATTCCTTATAGCATACGTTTTATATATCAATTTGTATGCTTCATGAATGAATATACATTTACATACAGTAATTAGATTTTTTTTTCGTGAATATGGAGCAAGTTGAATTAATATGTAATCAAATATTCAATACCAATGTTTAATCAGTTTAAGCGTAATGGTATTAATATTGATAGCAGCATGCCTACATTTATATTAGTATATTTGTATATAAAGTATAGAATAATACTATATTTTGTATTTTGCAAAAGAATAATTGAAGTAGGTAATACCATTGATGTTCCATGTTTCTAATCATTGCTTATAAAATATGTAGTTAGTATGTCGTATATTCACATGAACCCATTTAATATAATATATATTGTCATTGATCTATGTGTTATTGTGTTATTGCCATCACTGATGCTGACTATACATGGCATTGCATTTATTAACAAGTTTACTTGTATTACTTACAATGCGTTCGCGCCAATCTGGAATATAGACTCGTACTCAGGTAAATGAAACATATACGGTATCTTTGTCTTGAAACTTTAGCGTTAGAAGATATATTTAGTTCATAACGAGTTCTTGATTATGTTTATTTCCTAATAGTGTGCTTCCTGGAGTTGATATTTTAATGTGTAATTATTTTTGCAGTGAACTACGTTTACATTCATTGGCATCAATAATAATAGAAAACTATATATACGCATAGATCCTTTTTTTCCATTACACTGGTATTCCATCATTCTCTGACTTGTTAATATTTGTATGTTACACGTGTTTGCATGTTTGTGTAAATATACTCGTATCACCGTCATAGGAATCAATAGTTACAAGTAGGATTCATCGACATGACAATATTCTTCATGTATTGGTCATGGGAAAACATAAGACCTTTCAACACCATTGCATTCGTTAAGCCTTGGTGGAGGAACATTTGACTCTTTCTGGATCATCAAATGTTCCTCCACGAAGACTTAACAAAACTATTACATTCGTCTTAATGGACACTGGTGAATATATATGTTGGTGTTAATAAATCTTGTTTCGATGAATCCTACATCCATATTACATGCGTATCATCATTATATGTAAAACTAAGCAACTTAAACACACGCCCACATTAAAAACACGTGACCACCCCTTGTCCAATGACAACTGACATTGTATACGTGCGCTCTAAAATTAGCATTCCTATGTTCCCAATTTTGCTTCTCAATTGTGTTTCTTATAGATTTGTAGTTTCATTCGCCCACCCTAGTTCCTCTAGATCTCCCTCGAAGTATGTACATAACATTAAGGACGTTAGGTCAGAGTCATTCCGAGCTAGAACAGTCTAAGCTAAGGTGTTTCCTTGACTATTCATGCAGCCCCCGTCGACCCACTCTTCATCGATGGCCGCCACGTCTAGCTGGACCTCCTCCTTCCCCAGAAGGCGTTTTCTTTCCAAACCTCTCGCTCGCTCCTATTCCCCTGAGGACGATGCCACCCCGGTCGTCTCGGGAAGCACCTTGTCTACCTCCCATCTCAGTGCCAGCGCACCCCCCAGACCAAACATGACCCCCGCACTTAGTAAGTACAAGACCCCGAGTCTACACCAAGCTGCAAGTAGAGTATCCGCGTTCAAATCCGCGTACGATATATCAGGTTTGTGGCCGGAAGGATCCTCGTCAACTTCTTCGAGACTCCTAAAGGGATATATACCTCAGAGTCTGTTTAGGCCGGGGTCTCCGGTGTCTAGCGGAGCTTCTTCCCCCGTGTACAGGTCGTCGTACACGGGAACAAGGCAGTACACCAGTGGTACGGATAGTCCTCGCTACACATCGTCGTCCACGAGACTCCTCGGAGGATACGTGTCTCCGAGGTTAGCGTACAGAACTGTGAGTGATTACGGAAATGGATCGCATTCTCCCTTGGCGGCGTACAGGTCGAAAACAGAAGGTTCCGGACGTTACGGGGGATACGGTTCTCCGAGAGTGGTGTCGTATGGATCGCCGTATGCGAGTGGGACGCACACTCCTACGTATGAAACTGGTGGAGGACTTCTAAACGATGACACCGTCTATGTCAATGATAGCGACGGATACCCAACGACCACCTATGTCATCAAGCGGAAGCCCAAGGTCATAGGGTCCAAGAGTTGCGTGGGCAACTACTACAACAGACTAAGGCAGAAGCGGGCGGGACAGCAGGGAACATCCAAGTATTGGCCGTACTATGACGTGGACGAGATCACGTCGGAAACAGGTGACGTCATGAGTGACACTGACTCCGTGGACGAATACTATACGACGGACAAAGCCGACGCTTGGGACGAAGGAGGCGCTTCCGGTGGAAGTTACCAGGATACGTATGGATCGTACGGAGCGAGCGGAGACCGCTTCGATAGCAGCTACATGGACGAACCGGACGAGTACGTTCCGTTTAAGCCGCGGAGACGACTGGAGTCACCGGGAGTGTTTGAGTTGTCTCCCTTTGAGGACACCACTCCCATCCCGGAGCTCCCCTTAGTCACTAGAGTGCCGTATGTTCCCAAGATCCACAGCACTGGCGTTAGTCCCACGACAAAGGCAGATGACTTTTATTTGAATTCCATTGTGTCCTCTTCCGCCAATCGCGCGAGATCGGCCTTCAAAAACCTTGGCTATGATAATGCCAGCTTAGTGTTAACCGTGGAGGGAGATGTTGTGTCACCGGACACTGGCGGTAGATATGGATTCAAGTACTACCACCCTCCAGTCCCACTGGTAGGACGCGGCGTCGGCGACAGCCTCTACAGCCTCCCAAGCACATCAGCGACATCGGCAGTCGACAGTTTCTTTGGGACCTACCTGAACAAGCTTCGGGACATCCGGTCCGATGTCCGGAACTCGCTCGACAGCAAGATCGTGCCTAGATCATGGTCCTCGCCCTACAAAGAGATAGATACGTACTCCCCCAGTACTCTAGCAAGTAGCAGCTACACCCCCTACACATCCTACAGAAAACGCCTTCAGGGAGGTGGTGCACAGCGGGTTGATGTCTATGAGCTTCCGGTCACCGAGCGTGTGATACCCTCCGAGACGTTGTCTCTAACTTTCCCCGGTACCACGTCTGCGCATGACAAGGACAAAAGTGATGCTCCTTATAAGCTTACTGTTCTTGATAAGATCAAAATCAAGGTAACGTGTTTCTGCCTGTAGTCTAGAGGCTGTGAGTATGTTCTGTTTCCTCTCCTTCCTCTTCCTAGCTCTGGCTGGTGTTTCTCACCCAATTGTAGTGGCTACTCCAGTTCTGTCAAACTTGCTAGTTCGTGTACAACCCTCTGGCTGCTGAGTGGATGCTGCTGTGTATAACCATGACTACTAGACTAGAGGAGCGCTGCGTGGCTTTCTTCTTCATCAGACGGGTGTGTTGCGCTTACTAGGAATAAAACCAACTAACTAGGATTGTCTCCCCCTTTCTCCTTCTCCCTCTTTGTACTCACATCCCTAGAGAGGCTAGTCTGGCACTAAATGACGGTGGGTTGCCTGAATGCTAACTAAATAACTGATCCAAGTTAAGAACATGAAGGAACACCATTCAAATTATGACGAAGAAGAGACATTCTTCATTAGGAAAAAAAAAACAGCAAAACAAAAGTCCCTTAAAAAAAGGTCGAAAGCTCTCCCCCAATGCTTGACTAGGATTTTAGACTAGGTTTAGACCATCTTTTAAGTTGCAGCTCCTCGTGTGATTTTTATTTTCTTCTCCTTTCCATGACGTGTGTCACCTCCCTTCCTCGCAGGTTTCCAGTGAAGTTCACACCACGCCCCGAGGTTCTGTGGCGTCCAGGAGAGTGGCGCGAAAATTCGTCTACTCCGCTCCAGCAAAACCTCTCCCGAGCACCCGCCACGTCGAGGTAGCTAGTCCTCCTCCTCTTCCTCCTAGCTCTGTCTACTACGCATCCAGACCTGCGCAGGTCATTGTTGTCCACGTCAGGGGACAGGGATTCATTGTAGTGCCGTCAGGTCCTAGGGTGGTGGGGGCGCCGGAAGCATTTCGAGGTAGAAGTGTGTCACCCCCCTCCAGGGCCCCGAGGGGTCCGGTGCGACAACATGCCCTAACCAGAAGAGCAGTAATTTCAACTGCCGTTAAATCTCACTCCAGGCCATTACGCGCCGCGCAAACTCCTCTTCTTCGTTATGAGCCGTTGTACCAGCCACGTTATGAGCCTTGTTATATGCGATCTGCCTACTACTATGCCTCATATAGAAAACCAAGAAGAGCAAAGGTGACATGTAGTTTATCACGTTTATAGTTGTTCATTAGTTCATCGTGTTCGCTGTTTCGTGTATTTTTTGGCAAGCACATTTGAGTTTTTCTGCTACTTATTGTTCCTGCGATTTGTAATGGAACGCGAAACCCTATTGCAAAATTTCTCCATAGAACCCTTGCTCTTTTTACTTCCTGTCTTTAAAACAAATTAAAATAAGTCGCTTCCGCTTCCTGTTATAATATAATTAATGTTCAGCTTCAAGCTAATAACACATCGCCATTTTTAAAGCTGTACTTACGCTTCGTCACGTCTATAAATAATTCGGCAAAGGTCTGAACAATCAGTGGCATTCACTGCGACTCAGTCTGTGCTATCGCCACGTGGCATGCGCCGATTTGCTACACTGTTCTCGTCCTTCATGTTCTTAATATTACAGCCACTTGGGTTTGGTTACATATCACGCTAACGCTTGAATCCTTTCCAGCTCATGTTGTTTACAGCCTTGCAAGCACGTGACCGACCCAGCAAGCACGTGACCCAGCATAAAATGGCCACCAGTTCTTACTTACAGCATTGGATGCATGATGAAAATATATACGATTACAACATGACGTATTTGTTACCTGTCACGTGACTTAATATGACGAATATATGGCTCCCCATTAAAAAAATCTAAAACTTTATTTTAAAAATCTAAAACGTTATATTATTTAACAATTCATTTCCGACATTCCCTAAAGTGCAAATAAAGACACTGTGGCACGTGACATATAGGTCATAGTTCAATGTTGTAAATAATTAATATTCAATAGTTGCGGGTATGCCTCACCCTTACATATCACTAACAAGTCTATATGGGAAATCTATTAATAGAATGCACTGGAATGATGTTAAAGTTCTGCTTGCTTATATATATATTGTATTGTGATTTAACAACAATTGCATATTGAATCGATATATTTCTTTTAATTATGTATTGATATGTTATACTTGTATTTAGCGTAATACCATATACAACTATATTTCATATACCTTTTTTCCCGAACTGTAATGAATTGTAATGAAACAAGTTCGCCTAATGTAAATATTTGCAATAAATTGAGAAGTTATCAGGTTTGGGGTGAGGTATTGCCTTATAGACCGTGGTTACAACAAGCGAAAGAAACTCGGAAATATTAAGATATGCCTTGCACAGTCAATTCCTTGTATCTTTTCGATAAGCTGATACATTAATGAAACAACTCGTATAAAAGAACGTTGTATATTTTGAAAATAAAAATGGAACTATATCTTTTTAAATTACTACGCTGTTTTGATGACAAATTGTGCTGAAAAGTTGAATGTGAGTTTCTTCCAAATGTTGTGGCCGCCATATTCCCTTTTCCATATTCATACCTTTGATTTCCACACAGGCTGCAATTGTTGCCAGCAAAGTTGAAATCGAGCCCAGAAGGAAACGCCCAAAGTCTAAGTTCGCCGCCGACAAATTGCGATCTACTCGTCGCCCAGGCGAGGTAAAACTTTGAATGTACACGAAATTCCATGTCATTACCGCACAGGAATACAGGTGATTGGTGGAGTACTGTCACGTGATGCATGACCGGTTGTATGATTGGTGGAAGGAATTGCCCGTAGGATAGAACTTGCCCTGCTTTGGAACATAATTCAAATTCAACGCATTAATATGACTACTAGTATCATATAATGTACTTGCCACAGACTAGTCACACTCATGGAAAAAATGTAACTATTGAAAGTTTGAACGAATTCTCACATAACAATGGTATAATATTATTATAGGAACCGATTTATTAGTATTAGGTCTTCTGACTTACCGGTATCTAACGCAGTGGTACATTGGCCAAACTAACCGGATAATCTTTGATTAGTAAGCCATAAAAACGTCCAGATAGCCATGGCTTTAAGTAGTGACACCTTAGGTTCACCTTTCCAGTTAATGTCTGCATGTTTACGGCAACAGCCTACAGCGCACCCTACTCCGAGTCGGACTTTCCTTTGACATTTTGAAATCACGAAATTTCCCAAATTCTTAATTTTCCATTTTCCCGGCATCAGTCCTCCCGGGCAATTCCTTTTTTTCTGAGTACAGCGTCTGTCTGAATACAGTATCTGAGTACAGTCAGCCAGGACACAGTCTGTCTTAGTACAGTCTGAGTACAGTATACCTGGCTGGATACAGTTCCTCCTCAACGATACTGCTTCTTGCTAAATGTATTCGCCGCATTAGAAGCAAGAGAGTCGAGATTACGCAAGATCCCTCATTCGTTTCAGGAAGCGGTGTATTCCCAGACTACTGCAGGCCTTCATGCATCCAGACCCACTATGGTAGGTGTCCTTGACCTCCAAGTGACTTATCGCATCCGGGTCAGGTCATAGTTAAATGTTATCACATCCGGGTCAGGTCATCGTTCAATGTTGCCAGTATCTGTGAAGTGGTTTTCCTCGCGTAGATATATCCGGAAAGTTGTTCACTGCGCGTAGTTATACAAATCTGGAGATACTATGCAAAGACAATAGTTCTTCGGTTTCAAGACTATTTTTAATTATGTAAAGAAGAGTGAATTAATGTTTGATAATCATTACCTGTTTGCTATATTAACATATTCCCAACGATGACAGATACACTGTGTGTAGTAGCATAGCTATTCACTCTTCCTGCTTTTATCATGACACGCACATTCATACGATACTACAGTAGTATATATGTAGTATATTCACATATGAATGGATTAACAATCGGTCTGCGTGTTGTTATTAATATCAATAAAACATACGGTTATACCATACAAAACCGCACCGATCATAACACACAAGCAGTATCTTATATGTGTGTTATACCAGAAAGCATGTGTGAAAATACATTCACGAAGATCTAAAACCAGAGTATTGCATGTACAAAGGTCTAATAGTGACAGCAGTGAGTTTCATTGGTTGCTCGGTTTCCCCACATACGACTTATACGACTCCGGCAGCTAGTGCTAATAACGTGTGCACCTCTTTATCAATACGGTACATACGGGTTCTTCTAAGTCTTCAGTGCCGTCTCTGGGCTGTCTTGTTTCAGGGATCGCGGGCAGGGGTAGGTATTCGTGACAAACGACTCGTTCAAGCATACAGTTTGAACAGCATCTTGGTTCCAAAATGTCCGTCAAAATGCACGAGAATGTACTTGTTACGTTTGGATTGGGTGCCGTTTACGGGTCAAAGGATCACTTGTCGTGAAATTTCTTCTACAGAATTAATAATCGTTGCAAGATCTGACCAATATAATCAATCAAATAAAATCTCCATCGACAATTCTGGAGTCTGTTCGATAGTGACGTATTCTCCAAAGTTGGCTCGACGTGGGGTCTGGTCAGATCGGATACTGATGCATTCTGTAGACGTGTTTTTTTTGGTGCGAATTTGTTCGAAAGATAAATGAGGGTGACCTATTTGAGAATTATTTCTGGAATGACAATTGTTTAAAGGTCCACAACTCCATTTTAACTTATCGTAATGGATACGCTTAAGTTGGATTTTTTTTTAGTAGTATTCAGATTATGTTAATTGACTCTTAATTATCCAATCACCATCGTGCATTTTGACTGAACACCGGCATTGTTAATTTGTGGGCATCACAGTGACGTTGGCCATTGCCCTGTTATGTTCTACTCATACTTGTCTATCATGTATTGTGGCTTAGCAACGCTCTTTAAGCGCTTTGTGTGTTCAATTAATATTTTCAATATATGAGCGACCTGAGCATACTTATTGGAATACACAAATAAGTGAAAATCCTACCTATCCGTCTATCCCCAAAACAATTACACGTCCATCAAAGAATAACAACAAGACAAATAACCTTCTTGTCTGCGTGCTCTATACACTATGAGTGATAACTCCATATCTAACTATAGGCAATGTTCGCATCGAAACGAGGCTCAACATGGGTTATGCGATAGTTATTTTTACATTTTTTTTCATGGTACAGTGCTCATCGATTGCAAAGGATTCTTGTACACATGGATTGCATGCAACGTGGTCTATCTTATCATGCCTTATTGACTAAGAAAATGAACAAACCAAACTAACTATAGCATACCTTGTCAAATTCAATTTGCAGAGATACCTGAGATTATTGTAAGAGCAGTTCAATTGACATCCTCGTGTCCAGTGCCGTGAAATTGCCAATACTACAGTAAGCTTCATGTCTCTGATCCATTCAGACCTATGACCACTCCCTATACCCCTGCAGGGCCCCACCCAGCCCACGTCTTCCACTTCCAGCCCCTCGCTCTAACCTTCCAGGTCTTTCTTGTACCAAGCGGCGTAACTCTAATGGTGTGGTTCATGATCATAGGTAAAGTCATCTTAGAGTTGCATCGTTTCGTACTTTCGAACCAAGGTCATGATCAACAATGACCACAACCAGGTCCATTCGAAAAGCCAGTCTTCGATATACCAGGGTTGGTCCCTTCCAAATAAGAAACCAGATGGAAGCAAGCAACTGTGAGTGACACACTTATAAAGCAGTACCTGTCAGGCAACAATAAACCCTTGGCTTTATCTAAGAAATCTATAGATATCTGCAGAATAGGGAGATTTCCTAGTTATATGTTATATATTATATGTACCACAGGGGACTCGTTAAAAAACGATCGATTTGCAAGCTATCATTGAGTCTCTTATTATATGGTGCTGCTATACCACATAAAACTCACACACAAAATATCGGTATTGTGCTGCTATATATCAATGAGAACTCATAAATAGCGATCGGCTTGCAAGCCATCACGAAGTCTCTTGTGATGCTACTATACCACAATTAACTCATAAAGAAGAACAGACTTTCAAACCATGCCCGATTTTGGTCGTATGACGTACACTACAGGTAGGGAGACTTGAAGCCCCAAAAGGTCCTGGATTCGAGGATGTAAGACGTGTAATACTACTAATTAACTAAACGTGAAGGATGCCCCCCGATTTCCCCCAGCCGTCCAATGTATTTATCCTATCCTCGTCCTTCCTATAGCCCGTTCCGTCAGAGAGGCGGGCAATTCGAGATGTCGAGGGATTCACCAAACCAAAGAATCTTCTCTCCTGGCAGGTGCGTCGGTTGGAATGTACAATTTCAAACCAATCCGGGTTCTGTCGTTCCGAGTGTGCATGGGACACCCCTGCGATGGTTCATAGACATAGAGACAGTCTCGACATCCGGGATTTTCCCGCCATTTTGTTTCAAAAATGCTCTTCGGGGATAATGACCACGCAGTCGTTGATTGGTTGAAAGGATAATGACCACGCAGTTGTTGATTGGTTGAAATTAGAGTCACTATTTGCTAGTCGCGATATCAATATCCATCCGGGTTCCTTAGAGTTGCCATTGCATCATAGATTATAAGGGACTATTTACTCCCTTATTTATTTAAGACTCTTATAATCTATGATTGCATTAACCCTTTCCCTGCTGGATTGAGTCCAGTCACTATTCTTTAGTGCAGCTTTGGCTGCCTCTAGGGTCGAAAGAATTAAAATGGAAGCGCCGGGAACCAGGATGCATAATTATTAAATCAGCAAATTTGAACTTCCGGTCTACTACATCGACGATGTGTGATCAATATTTCCGTAGTATTTTACTTGCAATTTGGGCTAAATAACCACCCGTGGATGTCAAGTTACGTGTTTTCAAGTTAATACGTTTGGCTCAATGTGCTTTGTTTCTCATTCTCTGCTTTGAAAAAAAACCTCACTTGTCAACTAATACTAAGTACAGTAATGGATACCACCTTGACTTGTGGTATGCAAAATGTTAATAAATAGCTTAAGAAAGTCTAAAGATTGTTACTAAAAATATAGATAGATACTAGAATAACAGCAGAACCAGATATAACTTTACACACACAGACAAACAAGTACAATTCAATGGAATTTTGTTACAATTACTAAATGCTAATTTCTGCTCAAACTATGAATGATGGACATACATACTTAAAGACAGCTAAGCAAATTAATAACGCTAAATTTCATGAAATAATGTATCTGTCATGTTTTCATTTGATCATTCGGTATATATCACATGGTTTGCTAAATATTTACATGTCTGTGTACTATATACAGCAACACGAATACCGTAAATAGTGTGGTATGCTATATATGTATGTATGTATGTATCATTGTATATAACCAACATTACTTTGAACTTTAAAATTAGAATACTATTAGTAATAGACACATCACACACAATAAATACTTAAGACCACAAAACACATTCAAATAACGTATTCCATACTAACATATTTAGTTTCAGGCAAACTCGCTTTGCAAATTAATCATAGTAGCTATTTCTTATTTTTCTATTTTCTCATCCGCAATTAATTTCGCTCTCATTTGCGTTACGTTTAGAGCATATTTCTCGTTTGCTTGTCTAGCTCTTTCTATTGGCTAATGTTTACGCTACAAGTATTACATATTTTATTGTTGTGCTTCTTTGCACAGTATTGTTATATTTTTATTATTCTATGCTTTGCATGAATGTCATGGTATTCAGAGATTCCACTTTTAAACGCTTGATGGTATAACAAATATACACATTTCTGATATTTTACTATGAAAATGTAGAGATTGCATTTCAACAACGCGAACATACATCTTCAGTATATCCGAGGAACATAACATGTTAGATAAATCGTAGATAAAATCGTAGACCATGACCTTTGCATCCTCTAAAAGAGAAGTCCAGCGCTGACTTAAACATACTCTCCTGGGGCCGTATTCACGAAAGGGTTTAAGTCAGTTTTTGCTATATATTTGGTCATCAAAACTGACTTAAGCCCTTTCGTGAATACGGTCCCTGGGACTAAAGACCAATCGCTGAGTCTTGATCTCGAAATTGGGACATTAGCCTATATTTGCATAGAACATTTGATGACGTATAATGTCAATGAACAAAGGGTACTAATAATCTAAACGATTTTCTTCTGTTAGTTTCTACTCGGTTTCACTGTTTTGGAAACCGAATATTTTTAATATGAAAACAACTGGTTGTCCCCTTGATGCATTTATTATCATCTTTTAAACTCTCCCATAACGCGTCATACGCAATGGTATACGGTATCATACGGTGCAACGCTGGGACATGTTATACGAGAACTAATGATATGACAAGTTCAAGTTAGTAGCTGCGTAATAAAAAACAGTTATTAAGCTTGCGTCATTGTCCAGTCTAATTAAATTCAGATCCGAAACTGACGCTCAGATTGGAGAACCGCTAATGTAAAAATGTGTAAGGAGCGAACACGAAATCTGATTTTAGTTAGATTTACCATTGGCTGAAGTGGAGTCTCAAGTTAACTTAGCTTTATTGTTGAATTCGGTTATTGTTATTTTATTAGTTTTATTGTTCAATTCGAGTTGTTGTTTTGTTATTTGTCTTAACCAGTTGTATGTGTTACATCTTCTCTTGGATGTGAACAACGGGTGATAATTAACAAGTTTAATTGTTCAACTCACCATTGAATGGGAATACATGTAACGTTATTTACTAATCATAACGTGAGTACGTGTGAGTTTCTACTATCGTGCATTACGTATGCAACCGAAACTAACCTCATACCCGGACATATGACGTGTACACTATACATGTATGTATTCGTAGAAGAGATGACAGAATAAAAACTTGTGAAATCAATACACTCTTTAAGATGTTACTATCTGTAAATTTTCACTCGTTTTTAAAGGTCTAAAAGAACATATCCTATTGTCGCCATTCTATTTCAAAAGTACATTTGGAATATAATAATGACAATACAGTTATTGATTAATTGAATAATAACAGTAATTATGGTGACTTTACAATATTGAAATTGTTTGATCTGAAAAGATAATTGGCTTAATGATAAATATATTCGATGTCTTATCGGAGTTATGACTATGCTCTTTTATTTATGATTTTGGTTAATGATATTAAAATTTAATCTTTTTTATTTTATTTTATTTTTATATATTTTTTTGTATATTATTATTATTATTATTATTATTATTATTATTATTTATTCAGTACCGCCTGGAGTCCAGAATGGATCCCACCGATATAATCTACAGACCGGGAACCTTCAATCGCATGCGCGAACAGGTGCGCGATGCCCACGACAAGCTGGACCGTCACCGCCAACTGTTGGACCGTTACATGGTGGAGCCTGGAGAGTCCAGTGACGTAGCCGCCCGCGTTCTGCGCAAGACGGAAGAGCTGGAGCGACGCAACCCGTATGTAGCTTGAATTTTTAACGTGCTAATATATTGCATTACTTTTGACATGGCTATCTCCCCCTTTTTGGACCGGGGCCCCGTTGCTCGTGTGATCAAGCTCCGAGATTACTAAACTTTTCTGAGTGCGATTTCATACTAGCTAAAAATGTACACGACCTTTTATGAAGAAAGCTTTGAGCATTAAATCGTACTCAGAAAAGTTTAGTAATCTCGGGACCATGGCACTTGTATAGCTACATTCATTGATTGTAAGTCAAATATTAGGGGCCAGCTACGAGTGTAGGACCAGCTACAAATGCAAGTCCGTATCCACGAAATAAATTATATTGCTACATAAATAAATAATAATGTGTACATTAATATTGCGCCAAATCAATGCGCTATTTAAAGCGTTCTCAGAGTGCTATATTATTACAATAGTAGCTATCCAGATTCTCAATTAGTAGCGATAAAATAGTCCATACAATGGACATATAGGCCTACGTATAGCTGGTACTGTATAGCTGGCCCTTACATTTTCCAGATCAGTTAAACACTTGATACAGGCGACGATGGCATATCCGAAGAAAGAGTAATATTAGTGTTCTTTGAGAACACGGGAGATAGCCATGTCCTTTGATCTACGCTGTGAGCAAAAATCTAAGAGATCATGCATCGCCATCGATAAGGATTTTAATTAATGAATTCCGCTACCAAATTCAAATAAGATATACGCAAAATATATATAAGATATATACATATATATATTTATCAAATTTGCTCACATATGTGTACATCATTTGCTTAGTTGTTTTGTGTGAAGTTTCCAAAAGTTTCCTTTTTGCGAATTCTTTCTTAGTTTCCATACTCTCATTGCACTGTTCCATGCAGTTTTGAATCATCCTCTGAGACACGAATTCAGTGACAGTTCCTACACTATAGTAGCGTATATAACATGCACTGAGCTCATGTTTTAGAGGATGAATTTTGAGTGCGCTTATTACCGCTGTTTTCAATTGTGCGCGAGCGCCAACGCAAGTTCAATTTGCTTAAACGCTTTTGACTGATATTTTATCTCTGGAATTAATCACGTTTTTCTAAAAATACTGTTAATTTGTTCGCAGAATTTACGCTAGCTGTACTGTAGTAATATGTTGCAGTGTCTTTACTTGGAATAAGCTTGACGGATGCGTTATTTTGATGTGATGCTTATAAAGAAAGTGTGTGTTTGTCTTGGTGTATGCTCAGTACAGGCAAACAGATAGTAATACCTAATGGTATATTAGTTACCATGGTAGTATACCTTCTTCCTCCCATATACAGTATTATGAGCTGTGTTGCCATTGAGCTGCGAGTGTGTCATTTGTATTTTGGCTGTTACTATTATTCGCCCATTAGAAGTGTTGCTTCTGCCGAATCATACACAACACCGGTGACACACGGTGGAATAGACCCATGGAATTTGGTGCATCGTGGTTGACAAATGTTATAATTTGTTTCTGACTCTTCAAGTTCTTACAGATCGGTGAGTGTGCCAAGCTCCTGGCCAGGTCGTGCGTCGGTATACCGCTTCCTATCTCTCTGTGTGTCTGTAAGTGTGGCTCGCTGTTCTATTAACCCTGCACGCTCATAAATATATACTATACCGGTATTACATATTGTATAATAGTAGATCAATACAGTTAACATACGTAGGGTTAGGAACAACTGAAAAGAAAATCAGGTAGTATTATATTTAATAACTGTTTAGAAGTTCAAATTTATTATATCTATATATGAATGATTATACATGTCTTTGAAATAGTTAAATAAGTTAGAAATATGTGTAGAAATTGACGTCTACATACCTTTGTAAGTTTAAAGCTGATAATGTAGACTATACTATATTAAATCTGACCTTACACCGAAACGGAGACCAACGAAACTAATCGTATATATATGTATATAATATATATATATATGTACGTAGTAGATATTGAAATTGAAAATAATATTGAAAATGTTATTTATTTGTAGTTAATATGTGGAAATAGCACCAAATTTGTTTTTAATGTATACAAACCTATTATTTCAAAGGTATTTTAACATGAAGGTTAACTTAATATATATAATGACATATACAGTAAGGTAAGGAAAGCATGTAGCCGTGTGTCGTGCTCCAAATGTTGGTGAACTATTCCCACTACGACGTGAAGCCCTATTTCATTCATTCATGTCACTTTCCAATACTTTTCCATAAAATACCCATTACCTACGTTCATATAAGTTCCAAATACATACCACAATCCATTGCCCACATGTAATATCTTGCCTACGTACCTCCGTCAATTGAATACTACGGTATAACAGTTCCCATGTAATATCTTACATAACTAGTATTCCGGTCAGTTGCCTAAATATATCCCAGCCAGTTGTCTACATACTTCAGTCAGTTGCCCAATGACTGCATACTCCAGTCAGTTGCCCAATGACTACTTACTCCAGTCAGTTGCCCAATGACTACATACTCCAGTCAGTTGCCCAATGACTACATACTTCAGTCAGTTGCCCAATGACTA
>JAUTBX010194264.1:0-12227 GCA_032361465.1 Lepetodrilus tevnianus
TAGTATGCTCCATACTAATATTAATATTAATCTGTTGAGCACTATTAGATATTAAGGTGGACTATACATACTATATATATATATATATATATATATATATATCTATATCTCTGTCTCTCTCTCTCACTCTCTCTCTCTCCCGCTCTCTCTCTCTCTCTCTCTCTGTGTAAATACCTGTATTATGGCCTCCAGGTGAGAAAACAGATGTGTCTACATTACTATTCCAAAACGATTAGTATCCATGGAGCATTGGGATTATAAATAATAATAAATAAATAGTCGACGTATCAAGCGCATGACTCCATGCTAATCGTAAATGCTCGAAGCGCTTAGAGCTGAAGAACTAGTTTAGTGAGATAATAAGCTGTTTTGAATAGATGTGTCTTGAGATTGGTCTTGAAAGTGTTCAGTGTATAGGACTGCATAGTTCTGACACCGAGATGACGAGAATTCCGCTGGGGCAGGAAGCGAAGGCATATAGGAACGATGACCATACTTGTATACAATTTCACATTCGATATTTGGTATGGACTATGGAGTATTGAAGTACGTTCTTCTCTCAATTCCAGTTGTATTAATTTAGAATATTTTGAGTTCACAAGTTCTGCATGAGTAATTAAATTCGCTGGTATATTTAGGCTTGTGGCGCTTTCAACAAAAGACTGAAAAGAATGCGGAAAATTCCTTCTTGAAGACATATACTTTTCCATGTGTTTTCAATAAATAAACATAATATACGTGAATGTATTAAGTTATATTAATTAGATGCAATAAACATGCAGTTAAATAACATAATAAATCTAATTATATATTGAATTCTTCAAGAATACAATAGGCCTACACGTTTCTTTAAGTCAAAAAGTAATCAGAATTCTTCAATAATTCAAATCGCCAGTCTCATTCTTAGCATACTTAAAAATATAAACGCTTTCAAATCTATTCTCGAAGAAAAGGAAAATCTAAATCTGTTAGGGGTTTCTTTTCCGGTGAAGATAAAACCATCGTTCCGCTTGTAATCCAAGAGCAGTTGTTTTAAAACATAACCCCGCTAAACTACGGTAAGCAGTAACAAATACAAACGAATACTTCTTATTAGCAGCAATGTGTTTGTGTCTGGTAATTCAATCTGGTGTTTTAGCCACGCTAATAGCGCATGACCGGATATTAATACCGGCTTGATATGCCTTTATAATAAATATGGTATGGGCAATGTCGCGTTAGGGCGCCGAGTCGCGTGCCATAAGCCCATGTGTTGGCTTCAATATACCCCAGATGGCAAGACGACGTGGGAAAACGTACGCATACTTCCTGGCTAAGACCATCGGAGCTTTTCCAGACATGTTCATTCCATGGAAGATGATGGATGAATGAAAGAAAATATAGTTTTAAAGTTTAATTTACAGCATGTTACTCTGATGATAGGACATTCTAAGTGGCGTATGTAATGAACTTTAAAAAAGTATCAGAGTATCTATTTCAGTAAATAATATTAAAATAAAGTTAAAATAACTATAATACTTGAACGATCACATAGTGTAATATTACACATAGTGAAACATTAGTAAAGGTAGTTTATGGTCAGAGAGAAAAGCCATGGGGATCAAGGGGTTAAATCGAATGGATGTGCAACGTCATATCAGTCGTGCTATGCAATAGCCTTTAGTAATGCCGGATGTTCAACGTCATATCAGTCGTGCTATGCAATCGCCTTTAGTAATGCCGGATGTGCATAGAACCAATGTCCTCTTCTACATTAACATAACTGTGTGTGTGTGTCAAATTATAATGTTAACAAAATATACAATCGCTAAATTGTTAACAGAGCGGGTAGAATAGCCACCCTTATCAACACAAGGGAAGCAACTCTAATCATCGTAATTATGTTAAAAGCAAAGCAACACTCGTATAATCATTAAGTATGACCCATAAAGTACGTAATGCATATCCCAATGATTTCCCGGAGACTGTGGAACAATTTAGAAGGTTAGTATGTAATTGTATAATATACATGTAAAAGAAATAGTGTAACAATATGTACAAGATACAAGATAGTATCTACAAGATAGTTTCTTAAACATAGATTGAAATGTTTAATAAGGACATTTTAGGAATTAAGCAAATAGCTCTATTTGTATTGTATTGAATCATATAGTATTGTGATAATTCGATATACAATTACTTATATAACATAATTCTTCTAAGGGAAAATGTTTCAGTGACACTTTTCAACAAGACTACATACGTAGGATGAACGGTATGGAGTAACGTTACAGTTATACGACAATGACAGACGTAGACCTATAACATGCCTTGAAACAATGAAACTGTTTCCACTTGTATTATTGATCCTATAATACAGGTATTATAATCTCGCTTTATTTTATCCATTATGTACATCATTTTCTAAATGTTTGAAGTTATATTTCCGTATTGCTATTGTTATTGTCTTGGAAGTCAATGTTTTTAGTAGTGCTGACAAAATAGATTAGTTTACTTCCGGAGTAAAAGGAAATCTGAACCTCAATTCATTTGGACGCACAATTCCCCTTAATGATTTACTGGTATATAGTGAGCGTGGACTTAATTGACACTAACGTAGACAACAACACGCATCCTTGGCACATTAATTGTCTGGATAATCTCAAAAACGCTTACGGAAGTATGGTCCTGATTAAACACTTTCCATACTGACTTACGTTGTACAGTAAATACTAAAATATCCCCTCTTGTGTTGTATCATTGGCATTACATTTACCTGTACAAATGTATCGTAGGCTATGGTATACATCCATATACATTGCACGTTTTGAAATACCCATAACATTACTTATATGTAGTGTAGGCCTACATACAGAGCCCGCGCAGATCGTTCGCGGAGACCATTTCCCACGCACCACAATGTCAGGGCTACAATCGTGTGTCTGCACCGGTACAAAAGGACCAGAGACGTTCTGACAAACATCATCAATTAGGCAGTGATGCAGATTTCCTTTAACGGTGTTCTATTATACCAGATATCGATGCGTGGATTGTTATAGGCCGGTGTACATAGATCGACAAGCTATGCATGGCTTAATATCCGCTTTCGCTGACATGCTTAATAACTCGACATGAGAGAGATAATATTTAGTATAGGTCTTGAGCGAGACAGTAATAGTATTTTTATTTATTATTAGTAGTAGTATTGTGTTTAATTATATTATTCATAAACGCCTGTGTGCATAATATTGGATACTGTAGAGCATGGACATTTGACATCACATCACAGTTATTAGTTGTGTAATTCTTTACATTCATTGGTTCACACTCATTGGTTTATATTCATTGGTTGACATTCATTGGTTTACATAACCTGTAATTAGTTGATATATAATACTATCTGCTGAAATATGCATTAGTGATGATGAATGAACGGATTATTTTCAGTCAGTCAACCATTTCTTGCAACGGTTTTAGTTTTAATTGGTTATTTCCCTAAATGTACTTTAACGGTGAATAGGCATATTCCTATACTTATAGAACCTATTAGAAAAGTCATAGAAAAATGTAATTCACTGTACAGTAACGCCTGTAATATGTGCATGTAGTTACTAGTTATAATTCCTCTGCATCTATTTCAGAATTTACATTAAATAGAAGTTTTTATTAGTGTCAGACTGTGTCTCTCCAATTGTTACATACAGATATACTGTTCACATCGTCCAATACCTTGAAAGAAAAACGATCGGGGGTGCCTGTAAGTATTATTGAATTTGATTGGTCAGTTTGCCCTATTGAACAATCCGATTGGCTCATGTGATGCACCTGTAGCGCGACATAAGTGCGATAAAGCTTTGTACAAAGTAAATATACTGTCTCACCTATAGAACGTCCTCGCTATGTTAAACTAACGCACCTGCTCGTCTACACAGACTTCATCAGAACGCCCCGAGGCGAATGAAATATACGCAATAGTCGAGTTAAATACTCTACGATAACCAATTCCCCCTTAGGTGGGGATTTTCGAGTAGGCCTACATAGATAGTAGTTTAACGGTGTTTTTGAAGTCAACTTAACTGCTGTCGATTTACAACATATAAACATAATGGACATTACTTCCGTGTAATCATCGTTTAAACCTTTTAGAGATAAGAAAATCCCAGCTATGATGATGTATCTGAACATAGAAGTCGGTATGCTTTTACGTTTGAAGATAACTCGATTTGTCGTGGAGGCGATTATGCATCGAGAGGTTGATACCTGAATACGTTATCTAATGCTTTAAATGGGAGCCGTTTGGGTGGTCGTCAACTTGTATTATATTGTAGGAAACACGTACGCCTAATGAGTACAGAGATTAATATATCTCGTCCCATTTAAACCGAGACTATTAAGTATATATCTATAGATACATGGATGCAATGATTTGCTATAAATAGAGATAGCCTGTGTTTCAGCGATTTCCACCATGATGTGCAATTGCGATTCAAGGGAAACAACTCCATTTATTATTTCCATTAGCCTTCAAGATTGGGGGAATTCGTTGCAATGTTAAGTGCATCATTTAATGCACTTAGCGAAGTGGCTGCCACGAAAAGGTACACGCATGTAATTAAGGTGTACTTTGCATCGAGGTAAAACCGGGAACTCATCAAGAGGACAATGATTATAGAAAGGTAATGCATTTGTTGCAATGCAAATAAGACTATGCAGTGAGAAGACTAGTATCTGCGGAACACATTCTAAAATGTATTGTTTACAAATACACAATTTAAACAGGAATTATTAATACTGTTATAAATATGTCCACTAATCGTCGTATCACGTGAAAGAAAACCTTTGGTTTTAAGTCTCGCAGAATGACATTATTGAAGGATGACATTATTAAAGGATGACGTTATTGAAGTATGACGTTATTGAAGTATGACATTATTGAAGGATGACATTATTGACGTGTGCCATTATTAAAGGATGGTTTTGTCGTTATTGAAGTATAACGTTATTGTATGACACTATTGAAGTATGACGTTATTGAGGTATGACGTTATTGAGGTATGACATTATTGAAGGATGCAATTATTGAAGTAGGATAAGTCAATCTAAAAGGTCACCAGATACATTCACAAAGACAAGTTACGCACTTGTCAAACCGTACGGCAGTTTTCCAAATTATATCAAATGACACTCTTACCCAATCAGCAAACATTGTATGCACGACATTGATTGAAAGAACCACTAATTCGTCCTGGATACATAAATTCAATATACGGACGCTTTAATTGCTATTACCTATACCTGTACATAATACACATATCAACGACTGAATTAGGTCCGCTGTTTGAGATTCCGTGATTAAATCAGTGCCTAATTCCACAAGAGGCCTGCAATAATTTTTCTGGCGCAACAGATAGGTGGACAATGGTCAAGTCTGGACAATCATGACGCAGTTAGTCGGAGACGATTCGTCTAGCGACTTGATTAATCTCATGAAAAGTCTTTAGAATCGACGAGATTAAGATGTCCAACAGCGCTAATCCAGCATTCAATGAAAACGATGTAATGACCCAATCTCATCCCTGGCGGAAGTGCTAGACGGGATTCCATCGCGACTAAATTAGACGGTCGGTAGTCTATCAAATTAAAACCCATTGTGACGTCGTGATGTTTGTATACTTAGAAATTAATTAGATAAGGAGTCCTAGCGTGTTTATGGCGTCTTTTGAATAATTTCATGTAATTATAGTGAAAGTACCAATTGGGGTTGCTTTTATTCGAATGACGCGTGCTGTCCCTTGCTATGGCGCTGTAAATATCATCCGCGGTGACATCAAAGCGCCGCTCAGCATTAACCATAAGGTGCGACAATGGATGTAATCGGATTGGATTACGTCCCTTTAAATCTCGAGCCGTTCTCAAGTGCTATGAAATCCAGTGATGATATGTACAGCAATTTTCGAATCTCTTTAAATTAGTTTGAGTGCCAATGAACGACAGTGTACAGGTGTGTTTGCATATCTTGACCGCCGCTTCGTATGAAGAACAAAAGAAGCCGCGCGCGACTATACGGTTCATCTTAACAGAACTTAACAGATAGGTTTATAATACGAGGCTTGTAAGTGCTCGCGTGTACATACTAAATGGTGCGAACTTAACAGCGTTGTTTCGATATATGTATCTATCATAGTTTGATGAGGTGTCGATTGCACGGCAGATGGCGCAACTACCCAGCTACTTCCGGTAATGACCAAGACAACTGTATGTCTGTAGATATATCATAATGTATGTAGGCACTTCGCATTATGTGACACGTTCATCAACTATCTATATCTGTCATGCGACAATAATGCTAGACCGAATCATGTTATATCATGCTAGGTAATAATTCAAAAATCGAATTTTTAATAACCTAAGCGACCACCTAAGCGACCCCTCACACACCCACACCCACCCCACACCCCTCACCCCCCAGTTTATGTATGCAAATATCACTTTATCGCATATAACATACTAGTAATATGCAGTAGCCTACATTATGTGAAATAATATTGAAATCGGCTCTAATACATTGATTAATAGTATGGTATCAGATATTATCAACCGGGAAAAAAAGAGTGCCGATGAATGCATCTGATGTTGCCAATCGCATAACACCTGGAACAAACTCAGATTACAGACGTGACATTATCATTGATAATAAGGTATTTTTTTAGTTAGTATGGAAATGCCAACAAATTATTTAAATACATGTTTGTGTCTGCATAAATTAAACTTGTTTGGGGTCCCGTGTGCTCTACTCTTTCTCAGCCCGGTACCCCCAGCCCTACCCCCGGCTTATTGCCCTGTGGGTCGCAAGTGACCACTGGACCTCTCGCCCTGGGGCCTCGGCCATCTGTTGCGTGTGTCTCCCTGCAGATGTCGCTTCAGTACCTGAGCGACAACCTAGCACCCCAAATCCAGGTATAATATATGCCGTGCTACGGCAAAACAAGCCTTTAAACCTGTGTTAATTGTCTTTGTTCTTCAAGGATGGGTTAGTGTACAGAGATAATTATTTCAGAGCGAGGGTAAAATACCGTCCTTTGAGAAGATATCCCTGTCGCACGCCTGTCATTTTATAGTTGAATGACCAGATTTGGAGAAATTCACTGAATACTAGTAGGCCTACTGGTGACTCATTTTTTGTTGTATAAAAAAAAAATTAAAAAATGGTACATGATATGCATATTCTTTGCACGTGTTGCAGTTTCGTGGATGAATGAATAAATTAACTTTCAATATCATTCATACTATATAATTATAGTATAGGTGTGTACAGATAATATGTATTTTATGTAATAATCGCCCAACTAAACTCTATTATCCCCGCTAAAACACACACACAAGCGCGCGCACGCACACACATAAACACGCACACACACACACACACACAAACGCAACGTAATTCATGTATTTAAAGTTCTTGATGGACCTCCACCGTTCATTTATCGTCACTGTGTTTTCAGTAATAAATCCCCATATAAATCAATAACAGATTGAATCTTCGTGATATGACTACTCCTAAAATACAATGACGTCTATAGTGTAGATACTGTTAACCTAGACAGGTGAATCCGGAGGTCACACCACTCTCGGCGACGTTTTCCCGCCAAATCTGCTTTCTCAAGCACATTCCTTTTAAGGGGGCTCCCACTCTTCAGCTTCACAATGCTGGTCTCCATCAATGCCCGCCATCGTAACCTTGAGTGACTGTTTACTCATCCGAGCTGCTATTATAAAACGCTACCGGTCGTGGAAATCTCGAAAACATCTCGTATTTCGCTACAGGTGTTTTAGTTCTTATACGTAAGAGAAGTGATCGGCGTTAGAGCGAAACTGTTCTCCCTGTGTTTTTTTTTGCTCCCCCTCCCCTCTTTCTCGTCCCGACAGCACCTTGCGCAGCGTTCGTGCATTGTAATTTTCCTATCGTTTGTCAGACGGGTTGCAAGGTGTTCAGTTAAAATTTCAAGAGAAGGAATTCTTTTGTGACGGAACCGAGATTTTCGACGCCGGGATATTTCTTAATATCATCAACGTATCAGGATTTTAAAAAAAAGTACACGTCCAACACCTGCCGTAGTCTAGAGCATTCATCACTTTATTTCATAATTAATCCAGATACATTATATTTGATGTGCCCTGAGCACTCGATCGTCATATGGAGTGAACCACCGTTAGTTCGAGACCTATATATATACCCGAGAGCGTTCTTTTCCCCTCGCTCTTATTTACGAGTGTAGAGCACTTTGTATCCACCAGGTGTGGGATTAAAACGTGGACAGGTAGACTATGTCAGCTATATATAACTGTCGCACAAACTACAGGGCAGATGGGCAATTTGGACTAAGAAGACCGCCTTGTCACACACCACCATTGCGATTCGGTCTCGTGGTCCCAAGTAAACAAGACTGACGATCGAGACCCCCTCTCTCTCTCTTGACGATGATGAATTACATCTCAAGTAAAATGACAAGTCGCACGCGACACCGAACTTGGCGCGTGGCAGTATTCGGAATAGATCTGGCTGTCTTATCTGGGACAAAGACTACGTTGCATTCAGGGTTTTTAAAATAAAAAATAAAAACTCCAGATAACTTCCTCTAATCTACTCTCCAACTCGCTAGCCGACTCTGCTATCCTCGTTACCCGTACGGGGAACCCTTTGACAGTTTCAAATTCAAGCATGTTTATTTCAATAACGGCCAACCAACGTGAGCGCTGCATAATGCATTGACCCGTTTCTGCAGGAAAAACGTACACGTATAGAAAAAGAAAAAGGGAGAGGGGGAAAAAATGGTCGAGGAACTGCGCATGCGCGGTGAGCCTTGTTTTAAGAGCACCTCTGCGATTTTTTCATGATTACGGCAACTGTATATGCTCATCCTATACAGACAGATTGAATAGACTTGCGAATCCAGCTGCTCGTGCGGTGTCTCTTCTAGTCAATAGGAAGAAGGACACGCCGGAATCCATATCGGGGGCCCAGCATTAGAGGATGTTACGCTCTCTGGCTATGGTGCACCTATATGCAAATGAGCACCGGGGAACGTGGCGCGAAAACTCTGACAGTACTGTATACACCGCCACGCGACTCTTGCTTTGAAATACAGTTTTAAATCCTTTTCATTATGCCCATAAGGTGGTTACTGGCTTGGAAATATGTATGTTATAAGGAGGAGAGGATATAGATAACAGAGGTAGGTAGACATGGGGTTTGGGGCTTTATATGTATAAAACCTTCTTTTTATTTTGTAATCGTATACGCGCGAGCGTCGCACTGCGCCCCGTGAGGCACGCACCTGTGAGTATTAACAGGTGAATATAATACCAATATCTACCGGCGTCATTCAAATGGTTTTGTCATTGCTATAAACTTCTTATTTCGCGCCACACTCCTTTCAAATAGTACACACGTTAACACACCACCAGGTGTGAATTTGTTTATCTTTGGACTACATATATATAGCCTACAAGTCGTGCTTCTTTTTAAAATTATATTGTTGTAGTTTTGTAAGGATTCGAGACTTTAATTCCCAACCCACCTATGCCGATGTGTTTTGTATTCGCCTGTGTGAATATTGATTCAGGGCCGATCACTAGGTGTCGATTCTGGCTCAATATTTTTTACACTTTGACACTGCATTCTCGAGTTGCACATACGATGGTAAACATAACGCCCCTTGTAATAATATGTTCACATACAAGTGCTTATAAGCCTTAATGTCTTGGTATGCCTATTAGATGAGATGTAAAACAAAAATGATGGTGCTGTTGTTTTATCGTCATTGGCAATACCTACTGTATTGACTTTTAGGATGTCCCGCGATAACACATCAAGCAGGTGATACCACTTATGATATGTGCGATGCGATCCAAGTTTCACACCGTCAGTGTAGTAATTCAACAGTGGAATTATACCGTAACGTAGGCCTACTCACTTGATGTGTCAAACCGCCGATTGTTTTTCTTTCTCGTTTTCTTTTTAAGCTTGATATTAGAAATAATCTGAAGTGTTCATATTCTAAACTTCAGGCACAGAGAAACTCACGAACGCATACACGTTCGCGCCCACACGTAATAATAATATCAACTCAGCGTGGTCGTCAATAGATTATAATTTATTAATTTATACAATAGCTATTACGGCGGTGTATTGGTAACCATGACAACTGAGGGTTACTATTTTTATCCGGGCCATTGATGAATTATTGTTGTTCACTGGGTGCGGAGGTATTTCTAATACGCCTTTATGTGACGTCATTACATACGATGGAAGCACTAATGCTTACCATGACGTTTATATTTATTATTTTTATACATTAAAAATAATGACTGTTCATGCTAAATAGAGAATCTCACCCGAGTGTCTTGGAATATCAAATATACCAACACGAGTCGTGAAAGTTATTAAATCCGAGGCTTTGAAGCGATATCTCTCTGAGATATAAATTTTATCTACAGCATATATCTACTCTCAAAGCCTATATTGGGTGATAATGCTTATTATTATTACTATTATTATTACAAAATATTATTTATTATTTTTATTAATAAAAAATAAAAATAATAGTAGTAATAGTATAGTATTAGTAGTATACTATTATTAGTATTATTATTATTATTAGTAGTAGTAGTAGTAGTAGTAGTAGTAGTAGTAGTAGTGATATTGTTATGAATTAAATGTTTGTATTATTATTATTCCACTACTACTACTACTACTACTACTACTAGTACTACTACTAGTACTAGTACTACTACTACTACTACTACTACTACCACTACTACTACTACTACTGTAATACGCATTAGTTGTGCAGATGCTAGTATCATATCACCGTCTTATCAATGTGATGGATATATTATTTCGCAAACATAATATTATAGTGTTTTGCATCATTTTTCACTATTCGACTTAATTTTTAACATGTACGATACTAGGCCACCTATTCGAAGTCATAACTCAATAATATATTATGAGCAGTTTATGAGTGGAACGTGTTTTTCCATGCAACAGGTGGTGTTGATATGGCCCTAGTTACCAGATAGGCCCTATGTATTCAGTGTAGTATGCTATAACCAGTAGCCTATATCGTTACCATTCTGTAGGTGTGAAAAATCACCGAATCTTATAGGCCCTACTAGTATGTACAGAATGACAAGTAAAGGGAATCGACATTGCTTACGTGTTGACATGCACGAAGAGGTAACAGTCAATGATGCACGTAAAGTCGATGCGGTTTTAGTCAACGTATAGCAGACCTATTATATATAGTCGTATACAAAATATCGGTACCATAGTTCCTATATCATACGCCAGACAGTGACATTCGCATCAACATTCTCATGTCGGCATGGCATGTCAGAACGTGAGTTTGCCTAATTGATGCACGTGTACACAGCACAGGGGCCTACAGCCACCATAATCCTTGTTAAAGACGTTTCGTGCCATTTGTTTCGATTTTAAATTATGTTTTTAAAATATATTTTAATAATGAATTATCACATCAAATTGGTCTTTGACGAGGATTAACAACCACATGATCCCCCAACGCTGCAACTACAACAAGAAACGGGAATAGCTCTGTACAGTCATAGTGGCAGGGCAAACATCAATGTTGTTTAATTGGTCGCAAGCACGACTGGTAACCATGTTGCGATATTATGTATTCTTGACATAATATTATTGTCCGTTAGCAAGTTCAAGCATCGTCATCAAGGTATCCGTCATGAATGACGTCACATAATGGAGACCACGTTATCCTCGAAAAGATGCATGGCCTTATGGAATGTAATGTCCATGCATCATTAGGTGCCCATGATAAGATCGTGGTGCTGCCAATGCTGGTATGACTGTGAGTAGCTATAATATGCATCTGCCTTTCTACAAACTATAACTTCAAGAGAGAGTGATATGCGCTTTCCAAATGTCCGAAGATATTTTTTTATCGTACGGGGTTCAGTGCTTTCATTATTCTTGTATGTAGACCTATAGGCCACCTTCGGACATATCTTAGGCCTGTATTCCTTAGCTGCGTATACTCCTTAATATCAACTGGTAGGCCTATGGTTCATTGTCATTGTTTTTAAGCTAAGTTTCTTATAAGGCGGTCTGGACAGTTGTACCTTATTGCTTGACTTAAGCCTAGACATTTTGAGTTTTGACCGTCATAGCGGCATCTATAACGGTACTAGCCTTTGGGCCTAGGTTGTCA
>JAUTBX010194264.1:12327-25651 GCA_032361465.1 Lepetodrilus tevnianus
ATGCCTATGTACCTCATGGTTGTCAATGCCTATGTACCTCATGGTTGTCAATGCCTATGTACCTCATGGTTGTCAATGCCTATGTACCTCATGGTTGTCAATTCATAGGCTATGTACCTTGTCGTTATATTGCATGTATTCTAGTGGGTCTGCATAGCACAAACATGTAGGCCCTATAGTATAACCTACCTGGGATTTTATTTTGTAAGTGTGAAACCTAAAATAATAGCTTTTCGTCACCATGACATATGAAATGACCGGGAATATGCTCAGAATTGTACAGCTGGGATTTTATGTCATTAGTAGTATACACGGATCAACATTCCATATCATCAGCTGGCATATTCATGAGTGTATATATTTAACATGCATTGCACGTTTGTGACTGGGCCTATATTATTTATACATGCGTATATTAGCCTATAATATATTACATGTAGTTTTTATGTACTGGGGGGAAAAACAACTAATAAAAAGTGCGTTCATGTACTTTTATTTTAATTACATGTCACAGCTAGTATACTATGGCATAAAGAAATGATTTATTCGGTATAGTATAGTTCATGAACACAAAACATGTAATTGTAAATCGTAACTTAATATGTTATTTTTGTATGCATAAATCCTACATTATTGTATCTGAATATAAATGAGACTTCAGTTTAAAGTTTTAATATAATATCGCATAATCGGTATCATAATAACAGGGGTGTTACAGGATTCAAACCCGTAATGGAAGCTTCAGAACCGTCAGGTGTATGCTATTGTATCTTCAATATGTGATTAAAATGGCTAACGTATCGGTGTCTATTACTGTCTGCTCGAGAGCGGGGTGTGGCAACAGGTAGCATTAATAATGTCGGGTGCTCCTCCTCTTCATTAATACTGCACATAGATGATACACACAGCTACTGTTGCCATTCAGCTCACCGCTTCGGGCAGACGACAGTATTGCTTTGATTTAAGCAGACGACATTATTTTCTTTTGATTTGGGCGCGAAACTACGGTGTGTGTCTGCCGAAGGTATATAACTAGATTCCGTCTATTAACAGTTCTTCTCGCCAGGTGTAGGGTGGAAACATTATAATAGAAATCTCCGACAGGTTGACAACGGGCAGCTGCGAGATAAAACTAACTGTTCTGGGGTAGAGCGCGCCAAATACTCTGGAGGGTCACATGGCCAAAGTTGAGGGTCCCCGTGCATCTGTCGAGAAGACAGGTTCACTTGTGTGGAGGAATTGGGAGGCTTTTGTGCTGTACCGTAGGCCTTTGTCAGGGGTAGTGAGTGATCTCCCAACATAACTGAACACATCCAGCTGGCCTGATTGGGGGGTGCGTCGCGAGGGTGGCACGCGCTCATCTTCCTTATATGGGAGTCCAGTCCACGTGGGGACGATCGCTCGGCAGGTGCAAGGACGGCGGGGCAGCTGATAGCACAAAGACACTTTTATGACCGGCCATTCATCACATACAATAGACAGTGCTCCTTAGCTGGCGAGGGCACGCGCCACTGCCGAAATTTGAATAAATTACCCTCAAAAACATTGCTTTATATATCAACGAGTAGACTCGAACCGTTCAGTTAATATTTCTGTAACGGAACAGGGTAGAACCGGATGCTTGTCAAGATGCTAAAGCGTACCCGGTAAGCTTTTTCTTAATGGCTTTGGATAGATTTTACGGGGCTAGAACATGAAGTTTACCTGTCTGGGACAGTTATAATAGGATCGTTGAGAGACAAAGACTAGGGGCCACAGGTTAGGAGACGTGACCCCCACGGTGGAAGGAGAGGGTGCTAGACTCGTGCCGAGATTAATAGAGATCGTACATCTCGTGGCACGTGACGCCAGTCGAATCTGCGTATAAGACGGACCAATTGCTTATCTTTCCCGAATTCACTTACTGCGCTAATTGGTCAGCCTAATTCACTCTAACCCTCTTTACTATAAGCCGCCAGACGAACTGTTTGGTCATTCAATCTCGCGACAGCCAACCTATCACTGCACCGGAGTCGCGTGCTCGACCGTCTGCCGCAAAGCATCTTTACTACAAGCATAGTAATTTCGCGTAGTAACGGATTTGAAGCCCATGCATCCTCGCCCGTGCGATCTTACTCCCACAGGGGCTAGGGTATGAGCAAGGGGTGTGGCCACTGGCCAGATTTCGGACCCAGGTGTGATAGTTCGACCGCCACGGTCCGTTGTATAGCCCTCCACGTGGTCACGAGCCCTAATCAGTTGTGTTTCTGTATCCTCCAGAGCCGCTGTCAATCAAGCATAGGGGCGGAGCCAGCCCACATACGACAACGAGGCTTGGTTCTGAGGCAAATATCGAAGTAGCAAGAGCGGACAGTAAACAAGATGAGACCACGGAAAGCGGCGAGTTTCGCCGTACTCTTCCAATTGTTATCATTAGTTTCACAGGTGAGTTTAATTATCTTACTACCAGTTTACGTACTTAGTCCACCTCGATCTTCTCCCGATGTCATTGTTCCAGAAATCTTTACTAGGTTGGCAATCAGCTAATACAGCACGTCCCAGGTATAGCACCTTTATCCACTAATGCACGTTACTTCTCTTTCAGGTACTGTGCAATGGGGAGTTCCAATTGGATCTCGGACTATTCCGGAACGACCACGGACTTAACTACGTTGGAAATTGTTGCAATGGATTTCGAACGGAGGGGATGTGTTCTTCATCGTGCAGGACTTTCTTTAGGATTTGTCTTACGCATTATCAAGCCAATGTTAACGTGGATATCAAGTGTACCTTTGGTTCCATGGAAACTCCTGTTCTCGGGGATAATATTGTGGATTTCAAACGATTGGATATAGCAGATGGTGTCCAGAATCCTCTCAGTTTTCACATCAAGTTTTCATGGCCGGTGAGTATTTAAAAAACAAACAACCAACATGTATATAAGATCTACTATTTGTGTCAGTTTATTTTTAGTTTTGGAGTATCCGGATGTAACTCTCTGCAACTCCATTGGACCAGCATGTTCAACCTTGTGATGCTCAAACATAGGTGCACCTAGTTCTGTTGCCAAGAAGTGTTGGCCTCGGTTGTTGTAGGAACTGAAGGTGTTCTTTATCCTATCTGTGATGTACTGCACACCTCGTCCTCAGTGCCTCCTGGACTAATATCTTGACCTTCTGCAGACTCATGTCCCGACCTTCTGCAGACTCCTGTCCCACCCATGTTCCATCATCCTGCCTTGTAACTTGCCCTAGAACATATATAAAACCAGCATAAACATGCCACATGTATAGTGTGTGTGTGTGTGTGTGTGTGTGTGTGTGTGTGTGTATGTATGTGTGTGTACTACTTATATATATACCGACTGTTTGACTTCCGAAGTAGCAGCAGCAGCAGCAACAGCTTGCTTATTCTTCTAGCTGTCCAGCACAGAGCCTTCGCCAACTGACATTTCTGAGACAATGCAATGCTTTAGCTAAGGTATTTTATGGATTTCCGTTATGTTTGCAGGGTTCATTTTCTCTTATCATCGAAGCATGGCACGATGCGAGTCTCAGTGGACCTTATACAGGTAAGTCATTGTATCAGACACCGGAGTGTAAACACAGCATTTTTACTTCCTTGTTCCATCATTTGTACTTCATTATACCATCGTTTTTACTGGCTTAATTCACTATTTGTACTTCATTATGCCATCGTTTTTACTGCATTATTCCATCGTTCATGCGGGTGTGCGACCAAAGATGTGGACAGGATACCTTAACTCCACAACGCCGGGTCGTACACTCGCGTGCTCGTATATCAAAACGTTTGTAAAATTTGCAGTTTAATCTCATTTACATGCAATGCATGACACCGTTATGCAAATACGTATTATCACGTTATCGTACATATTTAAGAGCATCAATTGAAGTCAACGTGGAGTCTATTGCCTGCGATTTTTTCCACTGGGAGAAATAAATTGGTTTCGAGGAGAGCCTAACTAGATGGCCACTCGTTACAAGTACGTACGTTATTAAGCTAGAGAGTATACCGTAGTCTGAGAGAGTCTGGCGGGTGTCGTAGAGGATATAGCTAGCCTCTAGGGTCGCTCTGCTGGGTTTCGTATCATGCTTTAAGGATTTACTATCTCGGGCCCTGCTTGGGGACCCTCTTTGTCAGGACTGTTGATTGACAGCCAGCGAGTACAAGCAGACGCGTGCCTGCAGTTTTTTCTCCATACCCAGTGAAATTTTATCAGACTATCTTTTAAACTTATGGGACAGGTTTGGGGGCTGCTGATGGGCCTGGCCTGCGGCGCGTTGGCGAAACACTTCACAGCACAAAGGCTGGCGACCATTCAGTGCGCGGAGTAGCTTCATTACCAACTAATTTACGGTTGATAATCAATGCAGTCAAACTACATGTGATAATGCGCCACGTTTTATCAAAAGGATGGCCTCCAGAATCATCGGGGAATATTGCCATCAGATGTTGCCGATTTGTAAACAATCAATTGACATGGGCATGCAATTATTATGGAATAACCACATTAGATAGCTTTAGTAGTTTGTTGATAGTTGTTAATTTGTGGTTTTATTTGAAATGGCGGTTTGTTTTGGAGCTTTAACGCAAGGGCAGTTCTTCGTACATCTGGGCGATCCTCGGCTGCAGCTCGGGAAGTGACGTTCAATTAGCGGTAGCTGTAGTTTGAAACTGACAAGAGGTTCATGCATTGGACACTGTCGTGCTTCTGTCGTTCCTCTAACTCTCTAATGAGCAACAGGAAGTATTGGGAGGGTCGTTTTTTGACTGACAGTTGAGGCACGTGGGCTCTTGGTGGGGGTAAGAAATGGGAGGAGTGGGGTAAGGGGGGGTGTTGGGGAGGGGCTGGCGGATGTTTCTCAACTCTCGCAGGGGATCCAGGACATAGTAAATCCTGTCTGTCTTTGCCCCATCTGCAGATGTCTACCATCTGCTTCTGATCATCTTTTCTCCCTTAATATCCCCGGTCTCTCTGCGCTACACACTACAGGCCTCATAGTTTTCCCCCTCTGCCTTCAGTTCTCGGTCTGTCACAGAAATGAATGCCTTTTTGACACGCTCGCCACCAATTGGAGATGCAAAAATACAATCATTTCCTGAGCGAAGCACGCTTTTGTCCTGTTCTGTTGCTGAAACCTCATCCATATTCAGACAGTCGTACTCAGGAACACTGGAGGTGATCCGGTGCACCTCGGTTCATGCATCACCACTTCTTGCCATCAAACCCTGTTACGGTCCCCCAGCTCAGAATTTACAAATATACACACCGTATCGTATGCTGCTAACTATAGACAGACGACCGATAAGCTTATGTATAACAGCCAGAGCCACGCTCACGAATTTTGGGAATAATAACGTGATCCATGTAAGCTTTTGATCATGATGCGTCTACTTTCGATACTTATTAGCTGTCCGTTTTCACTGGTCTTATCAGCGGAGCTGAAGCTGTGAATCTTAATGAACAGATATGTTTATAGACGGGTCTTGTGGCGCTTCTAATGAACACGCGTGCTGGTCTTGTGGCTCCCACTCGCGGTAGTCGGGACCCCTCGGACACCATAACACAGCTCCTGTTATCAGCTTCTTCGAAGCCCCACTTGTCGTCTGTTGCTGCTAACCCGGACTCACTCCGGTGGTTCGACCCCAGAACGTTTTCCTTGGAGGTATTGTGGCATAAGCTGGCAGACGACAGATTTAAAGCAGCCATATTTCAGAAGAAAGATAGTAGGCCTATACGAACAAGGAAAAGTGTCACCATCCGTAGTAAACGTATGGACCCGTAACCGCATCCCAGGCCTAACTTCAAGGCAGGGAACTATTGAATTATATTATAACCGGAAGAAAACAAGGGCAATCTATTTAACTATAACAGCTGTTTATATGCGAGCTGGAAAAAAAATAAAGCCGAGTTGGTATTGTTGTTGCCAGCAGATGTTGCAGTTAGACATCTTGCGAGCTTCCATTCCGAGAACGCAATACTACTATAGCGCCGGTATCCGTCTACAGTGCAACAAGCTGCATTCTAGGGTAATTAGGCTGGTGCTCGTCCAACTGGATCGGGTTCCTGGATCGTTCCTCATTGTATGACGTGTAGTCTAATTAATACAACCAACCCTGATAACATCAGTCAGTGCAATTGGTATATACCCAACACCAAGCCAAAAATATATCTCGTCCACAGTCATCATATTGAGACAGGAACACCCCCCTAGACTAGTACAGACGTAGTAAATGTGTACTTTTAGTAATCTGGTTTGAAACACTCCAGTATCAATGTCATTAATACCATGACCTTGGTAAATTCCGGATACTACATGCAATATACGTAGCAATAATGGGCGTGGTTCTACTCGGTTTCCCCCACATCTGCTGGGGATGATTGACACTAGCGATGTATCACCTGTTTCCGTAACGTACAGTGTTGTATATTTCAGCTTTGGATGGCAAGGCAGTTTAATCATTGTATAGGTCTCGATGTCATTGAATCACTATGAAGTAACATCTGGTTCCTGCGACGCTGTGTATATTTATTATTCGTATATGTATGTCATGCACGTATCACGAAGGTCATCAGTATGCTATATGAAGAGCAGCGTATCCATCAAGGTATTTTGCTCGTAGCTGTGTAGCATATACTCTAGGTCGTCGTTGTACATGTGATCAGTAGGCCCACATTTACTGACATATTAATGGGCCATAACTCGTTGACATTTAGGCCTATATACCAATGTGTCCAACAAGTCCATGTTGTTTTCATTCCCCATAAATTTAATCGTGCACGATATTTAAAATATATTATGTTTGGTTGGCTCAGCAGTGATGCAACCGTTTGCAAATGTACCGTGGTTCGAATCGGCTTAGTCGCCATCTGTCGTCGTGGCCTGCCATCTCAAACCCTTGGGCGATTAGCTACTTCAAAGCCCCCTAGCCTTTATTGTGATTCTGCCATTACAGGTTAAAGTCATTTTATGTTCCTTCTTCGCTAACGTGGTCCTGTTTCACGTAAGCCTGTCATGCGTTAGCGTTTACGTTATTAGACCATAACGCCTTCTCTTCATGTAAGGACAGAGATTAAGAATCGACCAGTGACCAAATAACATTATAAAATGTTCGACGTAAGACATAGCTCTAATATTTTCACGAATATATACTATATTCGGTTCTCAAACTGTTGCCGGATGTTGCTCAATGCGTTTACACCTGAACAGAATGTCGCTCACTCGAGACCCTTCTATTAAAAGAACGCTTCTTTGTTCTGTGGTTCTTTCGGAGCTTTTTTTTGTTTTGTTATCGCTGGATTGAGGCGGGTTTCTGGGCGGTGTGTCGCGAGCTGGGGACCCGCTTGTATTTGACCGTGGGAGATAGACAGGTGTTTTAGCTTTACCTGTAAACATTTCACTCCGTGCACGTCTCTCCTCTACCTGGAACTCCTAACGCCGAGGCGGTGTCTACCTGGGCAATGTAGTGCACGCCTGGTCCTTTAGCATTCAGCTTCTCCAATTCCTCCACTGCAGCAGCTAAACGTTTGCACTTATTTGCCAGCAAGGTTCCGTCTGTTAAATACGATAATTATATGGGTTATGCCATTAGGGTTTTCCGACGGGTATTGAGGTCAAATCTGCTGATAATGGAAACTGGGGTTTCTGGGCATGTTATTTGCGTGTAGCCGTCGTTCTCAAAGACTAGGTATATGGCAGCTGCCGTGGGTTTCATGCATTGGGCATTTAATCTTCAATAAATGTTTGAGATTTCTGACACTCTGTCTGCGTCTGGCAGATGACAGCGTCAATTTCACGGGGTGTGCCGATGCAGCTATGGTGATACCGTACCCGGGGTGTGTAGCGAGCGTTCTTCTTATTTCTCACGGTACCCCCTTAAAAAAGGACCGCGCAGCCCGTGACCTCTCGCCTTTAACAGTGGTTTCACCTTCAACTAAGACCGGCGATCATTCACTTTTATCACGAGACATCGTCACTTGCCTCCATCCTTCAATGGACACCAGAGTCATGAGAGTGACCCCCTTTTCCCCCTCGCGTTCCGAGACTTTCCCACAGTCCCCCCACCCGTTTGTTCCCCACCCCACCCCATAATAACGCCGCTACCCCCATCTCGCTGTCAGTTTCCCCCCTTCCTTGTTCCACATTTGGGGTTTACCTGTACAATGGCGATTTCTCCCCCCTTGTCCAACCGTACGATTCCATTAATTACCCGTGTTTTGTCCGTGCTCAATGGATCCCCAAATGTCTTGAGCCACGATGTGTGCCAGGGTGGAAGTGTAATCTGAAACCATGGCAACAACAGCGTGACAGCGATTTCAAACAAACAGCTGTTGATGGAGCCAAATAATAATTTCAGGGATTTCGTTTTCATGGGAAAATTTACCGTTTCATCCCTTAATGTATTGGACTAGATATATCGTGTACTTCCTCACAAAGCGAACACCACAACATGAAGTGAACGTTTCCGAGTAGGCCTACTACAAAGCAATTTACACATGTATGGATTTGTTAGAACTATATACTGGAAGCATGTTCGTATTATCCGTAATACTTTCATCACCCATCCCATCTTCTGTGTTCTCTTTTTAAGAGCGCATTACGTTGTCATATTGGCCATCACATCCATTCACGTGAATGCAAATTAACAGACACGTACATTAAACGCACGTTGCATTCCCCGGGAGTGATAATATTGATAAACGGTGCTACCAGGATTGTGCTCGCAATGTGGGCAATCTAGTCCGAGCGTGTGCTCGTTTGCCCGGAGAATGGTGCCGCACGAAATCCTGGCAGTGCCGTGAAGCAGGTCTCCACAGGAATTACCTGCCTGGAGATGCTGACTAACGCTAGAGGGTTTACTTCTCGCTTCCCAGCCCCAAGTGCTAACCGATAAATACGACAAGCAGTCACTGGCACCAATCTCCAAAAAGATAGCAGGATACGCAACAACAACAACAAATATACACGTTCTATTAGGAAAGGTTTGCGTGCATTTGTTTGTTTGCACTAACGAAGCAATTGGTAATAGGTGACGCAATGCGACATCAAACGACCGGCATACCTGGTTAATTCTCTTCACAGATAATAATATGCTCAGCAGACGAGAGTACGTTGAAAACTTTGCAATAAGGAATACCTTTTTATTAACGATGTTTGTTTACACGAGGATAATGTCACTGAGTGCAGGTACCTGACAAGTCGTGTATTTGGGACATTTCTAACAGCTGGTCACATATACACTGGTTGCATATTATTGTATGCGTACCTTTTCAACATTACTGTTCCTTTTTAACCGATCTCAAAACAACATTTACTAATCGTTATCGGAATGAACTAGTTTCGTTACTTTTTGTGTTTTCTTTCTGATGTTAGATAAGTAGATAACGTCATAGCATGTAGCTCTCCAAGCTGACGATTGTATTATAACAATTCAAGTCAAATTATTAATTGTAGGAGAATTTTAATTTAAAAGATGGCTTGCTTTTAATTCATTTACGTTATTATTTTAATAATTGAACTTTCAATTTTAGCCTCAACTTTAGGGAATAAGTCAACTGTCTGTCATCTTGAGCTTATGTCGAACCAAGGTCTTATAGGGGTAACCCTTATAGGATCATTATCCCTGGCCTGGTGTTGTTTGGTGTACGTGCTCATAATGGTATACTACTTTCCTGACGACTATTGATAAGCTTTAGTCATTATCCGCACAAACCCGCGGTGACCCTACTGCTTCACCTTTGTCGCATTTCCAGCGCACCACTAAACGGAGCTCAACTGGATTCTATAAGCAGCCGAGAAACAAGCGATTCCAGGGGTTATTGAAACCCTAACGATATTTTCAAAATCGTTATCTGCTTATAAGCTTACTGTGGTGTTATATTGATGTTGAGTTGAGATGCTATTGATGCTGTTTGTCCGTTGAAGACTCGTGGGTTCTATATAAACAAGGGTTCCTAGATGGATGAGCAAGTCGACTCTTTAACCATACCAGAGGCTGTACTAATCGACTACAGAACATTGTTTTCACAATTGTTTGGTCATGTTGAACAGCAACTAGGATGTATTCCCCTACTATCAGTGGCCACTTTAACCGCGTTTAGACAAGTAGAATGCAATAACACAGGGACTAGATCGATCGGGTAGGATTGTCGTTTCAAAGCATAAAGGTGGTCAGCATCGATCTACCATTGTCACAAAGGTCCATGTTTTATTTAGACCAACAGACAAGCAAGTCATGTGAATCAAAGACTGCTTAATAGTCCCCAAAGGAGTATAGTGTGTTTGAAAACAACATGTTGCCCTTGTAATTAAAGCATCGACCAATTGTGTCTGCTATGAAGTATACTAGTATTGAATGAATGAACTGTCGAGCATGTGGGAGTAATGCATGTTTATGAATAGACCGGTTTGTACGTGGATTACTTATTTTAAATGCTTAGAAGCAGAGTATGATGTAATTATTTTCTGGAATCTTTTCGAAATTCTCTCTCTCTCTCTCTCTCTCTCCCCCTATCTCTCTCGCTCTATATGTCTCTCGCTCTCTCTGTGGCTCTCTTCAATCTCTCCCTCTCTCCCGATCTCTTTCTCTCTCGCTCTGTCTCTCTATGTCGCTCTCTATCGCTCTCTCTCTCTCTCCCTATCGCTCTCGTTCTCTCATTAACTATTAAAAAACACGTGAGACTTTTACCGTGCTTGATTGCTTTGAAATAGTGTATTGCATTCCAAATCCAATTAAATGAACGAAGCCTGATGTAGTATACTCAACATTATTGGGTTTTCTCGTGACGCATGGTAGATGCACACTTGCATATTGCAATTGCATTACAAAACCAATTCATTTAAACGTGTTGTCATTGGGAAAAGAACTGAAGTTCTAGTCATGGAATGGATATGGAAAGCTTTATATCAACATTGCATTGCATTTAAATTATGAACAATGCTGAAGATTTCTAGCGACATACTCTGCGCCTAAATTGAATGAAGTCTACACTTGATTGATCATTGATGTAGGACAAATGATCATGTTGGGTATTTAAAGGCCTAGATCTGCCGTTGTGTGTGTGCATTCTTGGCTGGGGAGTAGGCCTACACGAGTTCACTGACCGTGAATCGCAATTGAGATAGCTAGTATTTGATAGTTGTGTGAATACCAGGATGTTTCTTTGAACACCAGGAAGTATTCGGAATTGTATCGATTGGTTGATGCTATCCATACTCTCAGAAGGTGAAAGTTAATAGCTTAAATATGAATTATATTGATTGGTATTATATTTACATGCAAGGAGCTGCTGAAATGCTTTACCCTCTGTTCTTCAGTAATCTAGACTGGCTTAACTGATCTACGGAAAACTTTGAATAGGTGTTTTTTTTCAACATATGTTATTGACACAACTTAAACAGGATTAACAACCTTTAAAGACTTACCGAAGTTCTTTCAGAGTAGACTAGGAGCTAGTATGTGGGTGAGAGCAAGGGCTTGCACATTAGGTTGATGCAAGTTGTATGGCAATCTAGTTCTCCCGTTGACGGACGTATTGATGCTTATGTTTATATGGAATTTATATATGGACATTTAGATTTACATCTCCCGTTGATGGACGAATTGATGCAACGTGTATAGATGAACATTTAGATATGGACATTTAAATATGGAAAACAAATTATGTGGACATTTTTATAGATGGACATTTAGATATGCATTTTGTGTGGATTCCAGGAAGTTTACGAGAGTTGATTGACCGGTTAACCGTCCAGAGTTCGACACCTGTCGGGAAGCAATGGCGGAGGTTCAACCACTCGACGGCCTACACGGAGTTTGCATACGGATACCGCTGGGTGTGCGACGTCCACTACTACGGCCCCGGGTGTAGCAAGATGTGCCGACCCCGGGACGACAAGTTCGGACATTACACGTGCAGTTCGGAAGGAGACAAAGTGTGCATGAACGGCTGGAAGGGAGACTATTGTGAAGAAGGTAAGAATCGTATTTTTCTTTTATCTCCCCCCCCCCCATCTCTCTGCTTCTGTCTCCTATCTCTCCCCTTCTGTATGTCTCTCGCTCTCTCTGTCTCTCGCTCTCGCTCTCTCTCTCTCTCTCTCTCTCTCTCTCTCCTCTCTCCTTATCTCTCTCATTAGAATCGTCACGAATCGCTGCCCAAAGAGATTAGATGGAGCAGTGCTAAGTACCATAATCACCATCACTGACAACTTGTGATGGAATGGGTGTGTATATATAGATATCTATCAAAGTCTGAAACGTAACGTCCATTGGCTTCTTTGGAACTAAGTATGTCTACAGCTAGTGAAGTGACTAGAAAGAAAAGTGTGAGAAGTTTGATTCTATTTGCCTCTCAATTAGGGCAAAGTGTGGGAATTCCAGAACCCTCGCAGTGTCAGGTGCACAACTTTTCATTGAAAGCTTTGCCACAATTCGGGCACCTCTTCCCACATAAAAGTCACGGCGACTTCAGACGTTTGCGATGTCAATGGAATCCGTAATTTCAGTCGAGGACTGGATCCTCCCAAATTGCCTCCAGGCTACGCACGGCGGATGAGGAGGTGGATGATTTCAAAGTGTTATGTCTGCACACACAATAGCACGCTCCTGACGAGTTCAAACGATAGTCTGTACGTCTGGCACAGGGAACGTTAGGATTACCCCGCCGTCGAAACCTCACGCTTCTACACAGGGTGGGAAGCACCACGATCCATTACGTACTCAGAAAGCCTGTTCGAGAACCGTAATTATGACTCCACTGATTAAGATGACCGAGTCTCGTCTGTTAATTACAGTCCTCTGAGATTAGGGAATTGAAGAGTATTGCTTTCAGGGTTACACATCGGTATGCGCGTTCTATGGATTAAATCGCTGGTTTGTGTGTCGGTGTGGATGTGTTTTTGGATGAATACCAGGCCCCCCTGTACCCCGTCGTCGACGTATTTGTATCTGTATTGGAGATACATCTGTTCAATAAATAGGACATACAGAGTCCTGATTTGATGACGTGCTTTTTTTTTTTATCTGTTTTATGCATTTTGATATGATCTGGCACACATATTTTAATATTGATTCACAAACATTTTGATACGATCACGTTGACATATTTTTAATTTGATCTCTTATAACATTTTGACCTGAACCAATAACACATTTTGATCTGAACCTGTCCATTTTCATCATGCAGGGACTTGATACTCATTTTGCGTTGGTCCCGATAAATGAATTCCCATCAGACATCGTTGTCGTTATACTAATTGTAATTAAATGATAGTATCCCTATTGTTGGTTTTGAAAACAAGTTGCATTTTGGCTGGCAAGTCGG